>JBBDGP010000890.1:20000-122504 GCA_037952835.1 Lithobates septentrionalis | reverse complement strand
ACTGCAGATTGCAGATCACAATGCATTTGAAGGCACCAATTCATACGATTCTGCAGATCACAGATTGCAAGCACAGTGCGTTTGCAGGTAACAACCCACATGGCACTGCGGAACGCAGATCACAAATGCAGCGTGTTTGCAGGCACCAAGTGGTATCGCGGTACCGTGCAATTTGGTTCCCGTGAACACACTGGGGTTGTTTTACTAAACGCGAATCCACTTTGCAAGTGCAGTCGCTGTAGATCTGAGGGGAAGATCTGAAGTGAGGGGAAGCTCTGCTGATTTCTATCATCCAATCATGTGCAAGCAAAAATGCAGTTTTTTGGGGGTTTTTTTCCCTTGTCCCCCTCAAAAGTAAATAACCCCACTGTGTTGGCGATCTGCATTTGGCGTCCCGCGGTGTTAATATCGTTGATGAAATGAAACACTATTTTAGTCAACTAAAAAGTCAACTAAAAACTAAAATGCCATTTAAGTCAAAAAGACGAAAACTGAATCGAAATCTGATGTCAAAATTACCACTGATGTGTTGTTAAAGGGCAAGTTCACCTTTACAGAAAAATCTGTAAGGTGAACTTACACAGGACCCCCCCCCCCCCCTCCTCATATCCGCCCTGCCCGGGTCCCGCGGACCTGGAGTCCGGCGATCACCCGCCCTGACACATCGGACATCAGCTTTACCGAGAAATCCCCTCGGCTCAATCTCCTAAATCAGGGATATTAGCAATTAGCGGACCTCCAGCTGTTGCAGAACTACAAGTCCCATGAGGCATAGCAAGAGGCATGATGGGACTTGTAGTTTTGGAACAGCTGGAGGTCCGCTAATTGCCTATCCCTGTCCTGAATGTACGTATAGGAAGTCAATCTAATTGGTCGGCACCTTTTACATTCCTGTCATACCTGGGATGCGATTTTAACGCTTCAATAAAGATACCAAGGAGTGCAGCAATATTCCGGATTGTGCATGTTGCCGACCAATCAATCAGGACCTGCGAACCCCTTCCTGTCAGCGCAGGGAGAAGAGAGAGAAAGCCGCAGAGATTTCCCCGGACCGGTAAAGCGGCTATACGAGGTGTCAGAGCGGGTAATGCCGGACTCCAGGTACAGCGGGACCGGGTGCGATGAGGGGGGGAGGGGGTCCAGGTGTTCACCGTACAGATTTTCTGTAAAAGGTGAATTTACACCGGCACACGCATGCAGATAGCGAGTCCGGTGCGTTTGAAGGCGATGCAGGAAACGCACATGGTTTGATGTTGTCATGTCGGCCCCCCCGGGGCCCGTTCACACCAAAGATGTTGGGGGTGCTGCCAGCGAATCCACAAGGCAAAATGCTTTGTTTCCGCGGTCGGCGCACATCGTAGCGTTGCTTTGGTGCGCACTGAAAATAAAAACGGCGTGCGCTACTTTTATTCAGCACAGCGGGTTGCGAAGGGAACCATTGCATCACAACGCTATGGCCCCGAATCAAACCGTACTAATAATATTTTATTAAAGCTTTGTAAAAAAAAAAAAAAAAAAAAAGAAGAAAGAAATGGGCGGAGCTGTGTCCATGGGCATGGCGTCTCCCTGTGCACACTAGTGGCGGTAGCTTTGCATTCAACGAGTGCTTAGAGCGGATCTTCAACCCCAAATACATTACCCCTCCCCCGGTCCTCTGTATGAATAGCAATCTTATTTATTTTAGTAAATTGCCCCCCCCCCACCCCCCTCTCGGCAAATGAAATGCATTGTTCTCCTGGGAGATGCACATCAGTGAGGAAGGAGGGGCGGGCCTAGTGAAGTGTCATTAGGAGGTGCGCCATCTCAACCCGGAACAGCCGGAAACCTCTCGATGACGTCACACCAAAACATGGCGGCGCAGGACCGAGCGCTGGCAGAAGAGTGGAGGGTCTCAGCTGGGTAAAGCTGGGTGGGGCGAGTATTTGAAATGTGCGGTTAAGTAGGGGTTAAAAAAAAAAAAAAAAAAAAAAAAAAATAAAAGTGGGGGGAGGGTGAAAATCTCCTTTAGGCATCCCCAAAGTCACGTGATTTACACTGCGACTTTGCGATGCGATTTGTGATGCGATGTCATGTGACCGGTGAGAACAAGTCGCACCGATGTCGGAACAAGTAGTGCAAAAACCTTTTTTTTTTTGGAGTCGCACCAATTAGAAACGAGGACCATTGAAATACATGGATTTTGACTTGTCATGCGACTTCACATGTCTCAAGTCGCACAACAACTCGCAGTAGTGGAAACTCCAGTCACACTTGTGCGAAGAATGGGTCACACCCCCTTTTCAGTGGCAGACGTTCAAATTGGTGCAACTTAACCCCTCAGAGTCGGCGCCTGCTGGCCCTTTAAGGGGTTTAGAATGCCGGGAGGGGCTTATGGTCATGTGACCGCTGTGATTGGCTCCCACAAGATTGGAAAGCTCCCTATTGCAACTAACAGGAGCTTTCCATTAGCCGCCAGTAACTGTGTTGAGAGCGCGCGCTCCCGGCACAGCTCTATTGGCGCATGTAAATATGCAGCCGCTCTGCGCCGAGGCCCAGGCCGCATGTTTGCGTGCGCTTGGCCCCAGATGGGTTAAAGTCGCAACGACTTTGAAAAGGTGCCTGCACTACTTTGGCGCGACTTTTGATTCAACTTTGATCCACAGAATGTGAAGCCGGAGACGCGATGCGACTTTGGAGATGCGATAATGTGAATGGAGCCATTCATGAAGCAGCCGCCATGTGCAGAAGGACCCGGCCCTTCATTCAGAAGTCATTCCGCGCATGCGCCCGCCACCACGCGCATGCCTACCGGTCATCATCAATAGTGTTTAACCTGTTCCTGCCAGTCATCTGCATATATGCAGCTTTACGATCAGGGACTTTCGATCAGGTGACAGCCAATCAGAGCATCCATGAGCCACGGGTGTCCAACTGTCAGCCCTCCAGCTGTTGTGGAAATACAAATCCCATGAGGCATTGCAAGCCTGACAGTTACAAGTATGACTCCCACAGGCAGAGGTATGATGGGACTTGTAGTTCCGCAACAGCTGGAGGGGCTGCCAGTCTGACACCCCCTGGTATAGACAGTTCAGCACATCCTCCTCGCACCTACTTTAAAGTATCGAAGATTTTGCGATGCCACAAAGTTTACAATCACACACAACAAGAGGTGCCCGGCCTATCAGCAATGGGATCAAACGTCAGTTGTACAGCCAGGAAAAGCCTATCGGTGTCCCCCGTGATTCAGCCCCGTCCTCCAATGACACAGCAAACATCCCACCTTCCCATCCAATGCATTAAAATGCGCATTATAAGCATTAGAAATTCTGACACATCGAGATACATTGTAGCCGGTCTGAGGATCATTCGATGAAGATCTCCGCAACGTTATGCAGTCATCTCAGGTTAGATCAGACGATCGCTGATGTCTGCATCACTGTACGCCCCCCTCCCCCGTCCTCCTAGCCTCACGCTGATCGTTATGGATTATTGGTTGTGTGTGTGTCCTCCTATAGTCACTCTCCACATTCCCTTCATGTATCTGTTCTAACATTCCTCTAAATTACTGAACCCCCCCCCCCCCCATTACACACTCTGGGGTCTGAACACCCCCCCCCCCCCCATTACACACTCTGGGGTCTGAACACCCCCCCCCCATTACACACTCTGGGGTCTGAACACCCCCCCCCATTACACATTCTGGGGTCTGAACACCCCCCCCATTAGACATTCTGGGGTCTGAACACCCCCCCCCCCATTACACATTCTGGGGTCCGAACCGACCCCCCCAAAATTACACATTCTGGGGTCTGAACACCCCCCCCCCATTACACACTCTGGGGTCTGAACACCCCCCCCCCATTAGACATTCTGGGGTCCGAACCGACCCCCCCAAAATTACACATTCTGGGGTCTGAACACCCCCCCCCCCCCCATTACACACTCTGGGGTCTGAACACCCCCCCCCCCCATTACACACTCTGGGGTCTGAACACCCCCCCCCATTACACATTCTGGGGTCTGAACACCCCCCCCATTAGACATTCTGGGGTCTGAACACCCCCCCCCCATTACACATTCTGGGGTCCGAACCGACCCCCCCAAAATTACACATTCTGGGGTCTGAACACCCCCCCCCATTACACACTCTGGGGTCTGAACACCCCCCCCCCATTAGACATTCTGGGGTCCGAACCGACCCCCCCAAAATTACACATTCTGGGGTCCGAACCGACCCCCCCAAAATTACACACTCTGGGGTCTGAACAACCCCCCCCCCCATTACACACTCTGGGGTCTGAACACCCCCCCCCATTACACACTCTGGGGTCTGAACACCCCCCCCCATTAGACATTCTGGGGTCCGAACCCACCCCCCCAAAATTACACATTCTGGGGTCTGAACCCCCCCCCCATTACACATTCTGGGGTCCAAACCCACCCCCCCTAATTACACATTCTGGGGTCTGAACACCCCCCCCCCCCCATTAGACATTCTGGGGTCCGAACCCCCCCCCAAAATTACACATTCTGGGGTCCGAACCCACCCCCCTAATTACACATTCTGGGGTCCGAACCCACCCCCCTAATTACACATTCTGGGGTCCGAACCCCCATTACACAACCATCACCTCACCAAACTCCGTCCTGTCACCCCAAATCTCCGCATGGTTACCCCCATCATACTAAGCTGCTCTCTGTCCACAACCCAACTCATCTTTCATGTTCCTTGTCACCCCCAAACTCTTCACCTCCCCCAATCTTCATGTCACCCCCAAACTCTTCACCTCCCCAATCTCCATCATGTCACCCCAAACTCTTCTCCACCTCCCCAATCTCCATCATGTCACCCCCAAAATCTTCACCTCCCCCCAATCTTCATGTCACCCCCAAACTCTTCTCCACCTCCCCAATGTCCGTCATGTCACCCCCAAACTCTTCTCCACCTCCCCAATGTCCGTCATGTCACCCCCAAACTCTTCTCCACCTCCCCAATGTCCGTCATGTCACCCCCAAACTCTTCACCTCCCCCAATCTTCATGTCACCCCCAAACTCTTCTCCACCTCCCCAATCTCCATCATGTCACCCCCAAACTCTTCTCCACCTCCCCCAATCTTCATGTCACCCCCAAACCCCAAACTCTTCTCCACCTCCCAATCTCCGTTCATGTCACCCCCAAACTCTTCACCTCCCCAATCTCCGTCATGTCACCCCCAAACTCTTCACCTCCCCAATCTCCGTCATGTCACCCCCAACTCTTCTCCACCTCCCCAATCTCCATCATGTCACCCCCAAACTCTTCTCCACCTCCCCCAATCTCCATCATGTCACCCCCAAACTCTTCTCCACCTCCCCCAATCTCCATCATGTCACCCCCAAACTCTTCACCTCTGCCCAATCTCCATCATGTCACCCCAAACTCTTCACCCTCCCCAAGCTCCATTCAAGTCACCCCCAAACTCTTCACCTCCCCAATCTCCATCAAGGTCACCCCCAAACTCTTCTCCACCTCCCAATCTCCCATCATGTCACCCCCAAACTCTTCTCCACCTCCCCAATCTCCCATCATGTCACCCCCAAACTCTTCTCCACCTCCCCAATCTCCATCATGTCACCCCAAACTCTTCACCTCCCCATCTCCATCATGTCACCCCCAAACTCTTCACCTCCCAAATCTCCATCATGTCACCCCCAAACTCTTCTCCACCTCCCCAATCTCCATCATGTCACCCCCAAACTCTTCTCCACCTCCCCAATCTCCATCATGTCACCCCCAAACTCTTCTCCACCTCCCAAATCTCCATCATTTCACCCCAAACTCTTCTCCACCTCCCCAATCTCCATCATTGTCACCCCAAACTCTTCTCCACCTCCCCAATCTCCCATCATGTCACCCCCAAACTCTTCACCTCTCCCCAATCTCCATCATGTCACCCCAAACTCTTCCACCTCCCCAATCTCCATCATGTCACCCCCAAACTCTTCTCCACCTCCCCAAATCTCCATCATGTCACCCCCAAACTCTTCTCCACCTCCCCAAATCTCCATCATGTCACCCCCAAACTCTTCTCCACCTCCCCAATCTCCATCATGTCACCCCCAAACTCTTCTCCACCTCCCCAATCTCCATCATGTCACCTCCAAACTCTTCTCCACCTCCCCAATCTCCATCATGTCACCTCCAAACTCTTCTCCACCTCCCCAATCTCCATCATGTCACCCCCAAATTCTTCACCTCCCCAATCTCCATCATGTCACCCCCAAACTCTTCACCTCCCCAATCTCCATCATGTCACCCCCAAACTCTTCTCCACCTCCCCAATCTCCATCATGTCACCCCCAAACTCTTCTCCACCTCCCCAATCTCCATCATGTCACCCCCAAACTCTTCTCCACCTCCCCAATCTCCATCATGTCACCCCCAAACTCTTCTCCACCTCCCCAATCTCCATCATGTCACCTCCAAACTCTTCTCCACCTCCCCAATCTCCATCATGTCACCCCCAAATTCTTCACCTCCCCAATCTCCATCATGTCACCCCCAAACTCTTCACCTCCCCAATCTCCATCATGTCACCCCCAAACTCTTCACCTCCCCAATCTCCATCATGTCACCCCCAAACTCTTCTCCACCTCCCCAATCTCCATCATGTCACCCCCAATATCAAAAGTCTGTCTCCCCACTGTGTCACCCCAATCTAATCACCATCATTACATTGTCACCACACATCCCTAACCCATCCCCCCCCCCCCACCCTGTGTGCCCACCCGTCTATCCTACGCCAGCCATAGACTCTACCAATCTCAGCCGCTTCACCAGGAACTGCCGAAACATCTATGGCTGGCTTTAAATCTGTGTCAACCCCCCAACCCCCCCCCCCATGATGCCAGTCTCCACCACTAGTCTGCACCCCGTATGACCTCCCAGGCCATTATCAGTCTCCACCCAAAATGACCCCCCCCAAAAAAATCTGTAAGCAAATACAGACCCCCCCCAGTCTGATACCAGAATTACCCCCCTCCAACCAATCTGATACTAGTTTCCTACTACTATAACCCCAAGTCTTATACCAGTCTCCTCACAGTCTATTCCCAGTATGACCCCCCCCCCCCAGTCTGATAGTCCGATACTGGTCTAATAACAGTCTATTCCCAGTATGACCCCCCCCCCCAGTCTGATACCAGTATGACCACCTCAGTCCATTCCCAGTATGACCCCCCCCCCCCCAGTCTGATAGTCCGATACTGGTCTAATAACAGTCTATTCCCAGTATGACCCCCCCCCCCAGTCTGATAGTCCGATACTGGTCTAATAACAGTCTATTCCCAGTATGACCCCCCCCCCCCCCAGTCTGATACCAGTATGACCACCTCAGTCCATTCCCAGTATGACCCCCCCCCAGTCTGATAGTCCAATACTGGTCTAATAACAGTCTATTCCCAGTATGACCCCCCCAGTCTGATAGTCCAATACTGGTCTAATAACAGTCTATTCCCAGTATGACCCCCCCAGTCTGATTCCAGCCTACTCCCAGCATGACCCCCCCAGTCTACTCCCAGTACGACCCCCCCCCCCAGTCTGATACCAGTCTACTCCCAGTACGACCCCCCCAAGTCTATTCCCAGCATGACCCCCCTGTCTGATACCAGACTATTCCCAGTACGACCCCCCCAGTCTACTCTCAGCATGATCGCCCCCCAGTCTATTCCCAGTACAACCCCCCCAGTCTGATACCAGTACGACCCCCCCAGTCTGATACCAGTCTATTCCCAGTATGACCCCCCCCAGTCTGATACCAGTCTATTCCCAGTATGACCCCCCCCAGTCTGATACCAGTCTATTCCCAGTATGACCCCCCCCAGTCTGATACCAGTCTATTCCCAGTATGACCCCCCCAGTCTGATAGTCCAATACTGGTCTAATAACAGTCTATTCCCAGTATGACCCCCCCCAGTCTGATAGTCCAATACTGTTCTAATAACAGTCTATTCCCAGTATGACCCCCCCAGTCTGATTCCAGCCTACTCCCAGCATGACCCCCCCCAGTCTACTCCCAGTACGACCCCCCCCCCAGTCTGATACCAGTCTACTCCCAGTACGACCCCCCCAAGTCTATTCCCAGCATGACCCCCCTGTCTGATACCAGACTATTCCCAGTACGACCCCCCCAGTCTACTCTCAGCATGATCGCCCCCCAGTCTATTCCCAGTACAACCCCCCCAGTCTGATACCAGTACGACCCCCCCAGTCTGATACCAGTCTATTCCCAGTATGACCCCCCCAGTCTGATACCAGTCTATTCCCAGTATGACCCCCCAGTCTGATACCAGTCTATTCCCAGTATGACCCCCCCAGTCTGATACCAGTCTATTCCCAGTATGACCCCCCCAGTCTGATACCAGTCTATTCCCAGTATGACCCCCCCAGTCTGATACCAGTCTATTCCCAGTATGACCCCCCCAGTCTGATACCAGTCTATTCCCAGTATGACCCCCCCAGTCTGATACCAGTCTATTTCCCAGTATGACCCCCCCAGTCTGATACCAGTCTATTCCCAGTATGACCCCCCCCAGTCTGATAGTCCGATACTGGTCTAATAACAGTCTATTCCCAGTATGACCCCCCCAGTCTGATAGTCCAATACTGTTCTAATAACAGTCTATTCCCAGTATGACCCCCCCAGTCTGATTCCAGCCTACTCCCAGCATGACCCCCCCAGTCTACTCCCAGTACGACCCCCCCCCCAGTCTGATACCAGTCTACTCCCAGTACGACCCCCCCAAGTCTATTCCCAGCATGACCCCCCTGTCTGATACCAGACTATTCCCAGTACGACCCCCCCAGTCTACTCTCAGCATGATCGCCCCCCAGTCTATTCCCAGTACAACCCCCCCAGTCTGATACCAGTACGACCCCCCCAGTCTGATACCAGTCTATTCCCAGTATGACCCCCCCCAGTCTGATACCAGTCTATTCCCAGTATGACCCCCCCCAGTCTGATACCAGTCTATTCCCAGTATGACCCCCCCCAGTCTGATACCAGTCTATTCCCAGTATGACCCCCCCAGTCTGATAGTCCAATACTGGTCTAATAACAGTCTATTCCCAGTATGACCCCCCCCCAGTCTGATAGTCCAATACTGTTCTAATAACAGTCTATTCCCAGTATGACCCCCCCAGTCTGATTCCAGCCTACTCCCAGCATGACCACCCCCAGTCTACTCCCAGTACGACCCCCCCCCCAGTCTGATACCAGTCTACTCCCAGTACGACCCCCCCAAGTCTATTCCCAGCATGACCCCCCTGTCTGATACCAGACTATTCCCAGTACGACCCCCCAGTCTACTCTCAGCATGATCGCCCCCCAGTCTATTCCCAGTACAACCCCCCCAGTCTGATACCAGTACGACCCCCCCAGTCTGATACCAGTCTATTCCCAGTATGACCCCCCCAGTCTGATACCAGTCTATTCCCAGTATGACCCCCCCCAGTCTGATACCAGTCTATTCCCAGTATGACCCCCCCAGTCTGATACCAGTCTATTCCCAGTATGACCCCCCCAGTCTGATACCAGTCTATTCCCAGTATGACCCCCCCAGTCTGATACCAGTCTATTCCCAGTATGACCCCCCCAGTCTGATACCAGTCTATTCCCAGTATGACCCCCCAGTCTGATACCAGTCTATTCCCAGTATGACCCCCCAGTCTGATACCAGGTCTATTCCCAGTATGACCCCCCCCAGTCTGATAGTCCGATACTGGTCTAATAACAGTCTATTCCCAGTATGACCCCCCCCCAGTCTGATAGTCCAATACTGTTCTAATAACAGTCTATTCCCAGTATGACCCCCCCAGTCTGATTCCAGCCTACTCCCAGCATGACCCCCCCAGTCTACTCCCAGTACGACCCCCCCCCCCAGTCTGATACCAGTCTACTCCCAGTACGACCCCCCCAAGTCTATTCCCAGCATGACCCCCCTGTCTGATACCAGACTATTCCCAGTACGACCCCCCCAGTCTACTCTCAGCATGATCGCCCCCCAGTCTATTCCCAGTACAACCCCCCCAGTCTGATACCAGTACGACCCCCCCAGTCTGATACCAGTCTATTCCCAGTATGACCCCCCCCAGTCTGATACCAGTCTATTCCCAGTATGACCCCCCCCAGTCTGATACCAGTCTATTCCCAGTATGACCCCCCCAGTCTGATACCAGTCTATTCCCAGTATGACCCCCCCAGTCTGATACCAGTCTATTCCCAGTATGACCCCCCCCAGTCTGATACCAGTCTATTCCCAGTATGACCCCCCCCAGTCTGATACCAGTCTATTCCCAGTATGACCCCCCCAGTCTGATACCAGTCTATTCCCAGTATGACCCCCCCAGTCTGATACCAGTCTATTCCCAGTATGACCCCCCCAGTCTGATACCAGTCTATTCCCAGTATGACCCCCCAGTCTGATACCAGTACGACCCCCCCAGTCTGATACAGTCTATTCCCAGTACGACCCCCCCAGTCTGATACCAGTCTATTCCCAGTATGGACCCCCCCCCCCCCCCAGTCTACTCCCAGTCTGAAACCAGTCTACTCCCAGTATGACCCCCCAGTCTGATACCAGTATGACCCTCCTCCCCTCGCACAGAGGCCTAAATTGGTCTGTTATTCCCGTCCCCGGATTCCTCTCACCTCACCCAGACGGCGGACGTTCCCGGCTGTCCACTCCTGTCAGCGGCTCGTCACACACGCAACGTCCTACGTCATCAACGGCATCACCGCCCACCCCAACAGCGAAGGGCGGGGCCGGGACCGGCGTCCTCTTACCCCGCCCCTAATTCCTATCATAGAGAGGGAGACCTCCAGAACCTGCGAGACCCCCGGACATAGAGAGTCTGGAGGAGGGAAGGTATACTATGAGAGAGAACAGAGAGATCTGTATCTCTATGTCAGGGTTTAACTTTCTTTATGTTGACATTTTTTAGCCTCAAAAAATAAGATGATTTAAAAAAAATATATTATTTTTTTATTATTATAATACCCATTGTTATATTATTTACAATGTTTTATTTTTGCAATTATTGTTATTAATATTTTATTAATACCTATTGTTAATATTACTATTATTAATATTTTTAAACTATTTATTATTATTATTATTATTATTATAACTTTTATTATTTACCTATTATTAAATTGATGATGATGATGATTATTATTTCTAAATAAATCTAAGTACACATATTATTATTATTATTTTTTTTTTTTATTGCTGTTTTTTTATTTGTAATAAATGGGTTTATTATTATTATTATAATTATTATTATTTTCCATTGTTATCATTGAATTATTATTAATAGTTTTTTAAATTATCTAATAATATATATTTTTTAAATGTATTATTAGTTATATTGTTTTATTATTATTATTATTATTGTGTGTTGTTATTAATTTAATATTATTATTGTTGGTAGTAGTATTCTACTATTGTGACTATTTTATTATAATTTATTATTATTCATTCTTAGTTAATTATTATACTTTTAAAATTACTCCTGTAAATATGTATTTATTTGCTATTATTTTTATTTTTTATTATGTACTCTTATTATTTTTTTTCCTATTATTAAATGAGACACATCATATAGACCATTTTGAAAGTGAGCGACTTAACAGATCATTTTAGGTAATTTAATTGCAATAAATTAAATTGTTGTTATTATTACTAGCATAACTTTTTACTTTTATTACTCTACTTAAATATTTGACTTTTTTTTTCAACTTTGTCAATTTTTTTAACGAGTTTCCAATAATACAACAGAAATAGACGATAACAATCAGTAATAACAATAGTTACATCAAAATATTTCATTATTTTAATTATCATTTCTGATAACGCTCTCCTCAGACCTGATCAGATGATGACCTGGAGCAGCATGAAGGGAAGTGTTCCTGGATTATTGCTCTACAATACGTATATTCACCTGCACTGCCAGAACTGCACAATGGTACTACAACACCTGCACTGCCAGAACTGCACAATGGTACTACAACACCTGCACTGCCAGAACTGCACAATGGTACTACAACACCTGCACTGCCAGAACTGCACAATGGTACTACAACACCTGCGCTGCCAGAACTGCTGCATTGCACCACAGTACCTGCACTGCCAGAGCCAGAATTTAGGATGAATCAGAATATTTATTCCATCCGTATCTGCTAATAATAGTTTAGCTATTATGGATCTGGCTGTGGGGAACACTAAATCTGAAAACTATTTTCTAGGAGTCCTGACTTGTAAAGGACCTGGAATGCCAACGATCTCTAGAAGTCTCTTGTAATATGCCCCTAATCTGACTGTCTCCTGCAGCATATCCCCTATCTCCAAACACTCCTGTACTATGTCTGCAGTCTCTGACCATCTCCTGTACCATGTCCCCAGTCTCTGACCATCTCCTGTAGTATGCCTGAAGTCTCTGACCATCTCCTGTAGTATGCCTGAAGTCTCTGACCATCTCCCTGTAGTATGCCTGCAGTCTCTGACCATCTTCTGTATTATGTCTGCAGTCTCTGACCATCTCCTTTATCATGTCTGCAGTCTCTGATCATCTCCTGTACCATGTCTGCAATCTCTGACCATCTTCTGTACCATGTCTGCAGTCTCTGACCATCTCCTGTAGTATGTCTGCAGTCTCTGACCATCTTCTGTATTATGTCTGCAGTCTCTGACCATCTCCTTTATCATGTCTGCAGTCTCTGACTATCTTCTGTATCATGCTGCAGTCTCTGATCATCCTCTGTACTATGCCTGCAGTCTCTGCTCATCTCCTGTACTATGTCTGCAGTCTCTGACTATCTCCTGTATCATGCCTGCAGTCTCTGATCATCTCCTGTACTATGTCTGCAGTCTCTGATCATCTCCTGTACTATGTCTGCAGTCTCTGATCATCTCTTGTATCATGTCTGCAGTCTCTGACCATCTCCTGTATCATGTCTGCAGTCTCTGACCATCTCTTGTATCATGTCTGCAGTCTCTGACTGCCTTCTGCAGAATATCCCCCATCTCCATCTACTCCTTTAGCATGTCCACAGCCTGACCATCCCCCATAGTATGTTTGCAGTCTCTGACAATCTTCTGTGTCATTGCATTAACTGAATACTTTGTGTGGCCCTTTGATGAGGGCAGAAGCCCTAATTGAGCCCCTCTGCCCTTTATATCTAATGAATTGTCGACTACTTAAAAGAAGATCTCAGTTCATAGTTTTATGGTTGTTTTTTTAGGGTTGTTTGTATGTAGAGTAGGGTGGGTGGCGGTTTCATTTTTTGCCCCAGGTATCAGTGTTACCAACAAACACAACAAGCTTTTTGTCTAGTCCGTTTACAGTCAGGGGTGTAACTATGTCTGGAGGGGCCCTGCAGCAGAATGATCGTCCAATCACATCAAAGAAAACGCTGTGAACTGGGTTGTTTGTGGCGACAGAGGAGAAAGACAGTTGGAGGCATTGACTTGTCTCAGGGATACAACGATGATTGGAAAAATCCAGTCTGGCCAATTCATTCTTTCTAAAACAGGTTTGACCACGAGACATGGAGAAGTCCTACAGAGCCAGGAACATCAATGGCAGGACCAGGACAAAGTTCTTCTCATGGCTGTTGGCACAGGTTGTCACAATTCAACAACATTGTAGCATTTTATGAACACACAGCATAACAGTAGACTAATGAAATGGTACACATCAAGCCAACCAATTTTTTGACATTGTTGTAGTAGCAGCAGAGGATACAAATGTGCCCTACTACTGGCAGGCTTTGGATATCTGTGGCTATCAGTTTTAAAAACCAGGACCGAAAACACCAATGGATGCATTTCAAAATCCACGCTTTGAACCTGGCAATTTGGCCCATTTGGCGACCACACGTCCAAAGATCTTCTGTTTTTGCTTGTTTTTTGAACTGTCAGAGAACACCTGAGGGTCTTTTCTACACCATTAACAATCCAAGAAGACCCAACACACCCATTGCTGATAGGAATGAGCAAGCTGCATTGAGTTATCCAGCGTCTTTTTTAATTGTCTATCCTACAAGTAGGCGTGTCAGGAGAGCTTTGTACATAATAATGCTGATGATACACTGCTCAAATTTTTGGCAGATTCCTGCTGAATTGGCCTAAAATTTAAGCTGCAGGTGGCCCTGATGGAAACTGGCTTTGGAAATCAAAGTAGCTGGGTGAAAATATATTGCCCTAACAGCAACTGCAGAATGGGTTGTGCCGAAGGTGGGTGCCATCTTTATTTCTAGGGGGCTGGCAGTTCAGGCGGGACAGTGCAACTAGTTGCTAGGGCTCTGGCAGCCCAGGCAGCAAAGTGTCATTGGTTGCTAGAACACTAGCAGTCCAGGCCCTACAGCATCCTTGGTTTCTGGAGTCCCATGCTCCACTTCTTCCTTGGTTGCCAGGACACTGGCAGCCCAGACTGTACAGCGTCATTGGTTGCTAGGACACTGGCAGCCCAGACCATACAGCATCCTTGGTTGCTAGGACACTGGCAGCCCAAGCAGCAAAGCATCATCGGTTGCTAGAACACATGCAACCCAGGCTGTAGACCACCATTGGTTTCTGGAGTCCCAGGTCCCTCATCTTCCTTGGTTGCCAGGACACTGGCAGCCCAGACTGTACAGCATCATTGGTTGCTAGGACGCTGGCAGTCCAAGCAACAAAGCCTCATTGGTTAATAGAACACTAGCAGTCCAGGCCCTACAGCATCATTGGTTTCTGGAGTCCCATGCTCCACTTCTTCCTTGGTTGCCAGGACACTGGCAGCCCAGACTGTACAGCGTCATTGGTTGCTAGAAACACATGCAGCCCAGGCTGTAGATCACCATTGGTTTCTGGAGTCCCAGGTCCCTCGTCTTCCTTGGTTGCCAGGACACTGGCAGCCCAGACTGTACAGCATCATTGGTTGCTAGGACGCTGGCAGCCCAAGCAGCAAAGCCTCATTGGTTGCTAGAACACTAGCAGTCCAGGCTCTACAGCACTATTGGTTTCTGTATTCCCAGGCCCCATATCTTCTTTGGTTGCCAGGGCACTGGCAGCCCAGACTGTACAGTGTCATTGGTTGCTAGAACACTAGCAGTCCAGGCTCTACAGCACTATTGGTTTCTTGAGTCCCAGGTCCCATATCTTCATTGGATGCCAGGGCACTGGCAGCCCAGACTGTCCAGCATCGTTGGTTCCTAGGACACTGGACAACCAGAACTTACAGCGTCATTGGTTGCTAGCATACTAGCAGCCCAGGCTGTAAAGCGTCATTGGTTGCTTGGACACTGGCCACCTAGACTGTACAGCATCATTGGTTGCTGGAGTGCTGCCGGGCCAGGGGCTAAAAATACACCAGTATCGACATTCTGACCTCAGTGCCCCCCCCCCCCCTCCCCACTGTGCTTTTCTAAGGGGCCTCCTCAATTATTCCCATTGGCAGCTTGGCCCTGACTGCAGCCAATCAGTTGGGAGGCAAGGTTGATTCTTCCATCTACGCTGTTTAGCATGGATGGATGGGGAAATCTACCAAAATCCTAACATGTATGGCCTCATCCCTTCCAATATCTGTAGATGACAGGTCCTCTTTTACAGAAAGTTCTCAGAGCCGCTCTCAGCCGGAGGGAATGAGATCCCGGGGCCGTTTACAGTCAGCATAGCACAAAAGAAGCGTCCAATAATAGAAGGCTCTGTCCGGGGTGTATAATTTTGCTCTTTTTGTACAGTGCGGTGTTTTATTCCCGTCCCCGGAGAATTCTGTCAGGAGAGGAATATATTAGCAGATACACACACACACGGCGAGATGAATAAAACATTTTGGCCGGCATCTTTTGTTGCTGACTGCTGTGTAGTCTGATCTGCCTGGCAGCCTAACAAGGGGGTGAGTCATGGCGGGTGAAATTTTATCGGCACTCCGTATGTCATATGATGCTTGTTGACCGGCTCCGGAGAAAAGGGAAAAAAGAGGAAGCCGGTATAAAGGGGAAATACAGCCGCGTGCAACGCAATATTCAACCTAAACAAATGTGGCAATACCGTTCTGTAATATAGAATGTGCTAACTACACAAGATATACACTATTTACCAAAAGTATTGGGACGCCTGCCTTTACACACACATGAACTTTAATGGCATCCCAGTCTTAGTCCGTAGGGTTAAATATTGAGTTGGCCCCGCCAACTGTGCACTGGTGGGCAGTCATGTTGGAACAGGAAGGTTCTGTCCCCAAACTGTTCCCACAAAGTTGGGAGCATGAAATTGTCCAAAATGTCTTGGTATGCCGACGCCTTAAGAATTCCCTTCAATGGAACTAAGGGGCCAAACCCAACCCCTGAAAAACAACCCCCACACCATAATCCCCCCTCCACCCCCCCCCCCCTACACCATAATCCCCCCTCCACCAAATTACTTGGACCAGTGCACAAAGCAAGGTCTATAAAGACCCGGATGAGCAAGTTTGGGGTGGAGGAACTTGACTGGCCTGCACAGAGTCCTGACCTCAACCCGATAGAGCACCTTTGGGATGAATTAGAGTGGAGACTGCGAGCCAGGCCTTCTCATCCAACATCAGTGACTGACCTCACAAATGCTCTTCTGGAAGAACGGTCAAACATTCCCATAGACGCCCTCCTAAACCTTGTGGACGGCCTTCCCAGAAGAGGTGAAGCTGTTATAGCTGCAAAGGGGAGGGGCCAACTCAATATTGAACCCTCCGGACTAAGACTGGGATGTCATTAAAGGTCATGTGTGCGTAATTGTTCAAGGTGAATTTTCAATTTAATAATTTTAATTTTTACTTTCTTTTTTATTTATTTATTTTACATTTTTCTCCGTTTTTTTTTTTTTTAATTTTTTATTTCAATTACATTTTATTGTGAGAATGCAATTGACAAGGGCAATGGACCTGACATTTGGTCGACAACTTAAATCAAGAAAGACAATATACAGTATGTTAGTAAATGTTTAAATAGACCTAGCAGTGCTGGGCCTTGTAGTGTACATTAGGAAATATTTGGATCGATGGCGTACAGACTATAAGCAGCTTTAAGTTGAAGTGTTACTAAACCCACCACAGTAACATCAGTCTGTATATGCAGTTTAGAATGCTTGTTATACTCACTGTGGAACCTAAGGGGTTATTCCTCTGCATTGAGTAAAAAGGCTGTTTGATCCTGTCTTCTCTGATCCTCCCATTCTTCCACTGTCCCCAATCCATTATCTGATAAGACAGAGCCTTTGTAGTCACTCTGCACATGCTCAGTTTGGTGTGTATCACTAGAGAGTTTTTTTTTTTCTAGGGAGAGTGCATGTGATCAGCACAGGGCCAAACAGCACTGTCCAGACAGAGGGTCGGGGGTCATGCAGCTTCATAGGACAGAGAATGAAAACTCCTACAAATTTTAACCCGACACGGCAGAGTCCTGGGGAGATCAGATATAGTGACTGCAGAGTCCTGGGGAGATCAGATATAGTGACTGCAGACTCCTGGGGAGATCAGATATAGTGAATGCAGGCTCCTGGGGAGAGCAGATATAGTGAATGCAGGCTCCTGGGGGAGCAGATATAGTGACTGCAGGCTCCTGGGGAGATCAGATATAGTGACTGCAGGCTCCTGGGGAGAGCAGATATAGTGAATGCAGGCTCCTGGGGAGAGCAGATATAGTGACTGCAGGCTCCTGGGGAGAGCAGATATAGTGAATGCAGAGTCCTGGGGAGACCAGATATAGTGAATGCAGGATCCTGGGAAGATCAGATATAGTGAATGCAGGCTCCTGGGGAGACCAGATATAGTGAATGCAGGATCCTGGGGAGATCAGATATAGTGAATGCAGGCTCCTGGGGTGATCAGATATAGTGAGTGCAGGCTCCTGGGGAGATCAGATATAGTGAATGCAGAGTCCTGGGGAGATCAGATATAGTGAATGCAGGCTCCTGGGGAGATCAGATATAGTGACTGCAGAGTCCTGGGGAGACCAGATATAATGAATGCAGGCTCCTGGGGAGATCAGATATAGTGAATGCAGAGTCCTGGGGAGACCAGATATAGTGAATGCAGGCTCCTGGGGAGATCAGATATAGTGACTGCAGAGTCCTGGGGAGACCAGATATAATAAATGCAGGCTCCTGGGGAGATCAGATATAGTGACTGCAGGCTCCTGGGGAGACCAGATATAATGAATGCAGGCTCCTGGGGAGATCAGATATAGTGAATGCAGGCTCCTGGGGAGATTATTATTATTATTATTATTATTATTATACAGTATTTATATAGCGCCAACAGTTTACGTAGCGCTTTACAACTTGAGGGTAGACAGTACAAATACAATACAATTTGATACAGTAGGAATCAGAGGGCCCTGCTCCTTAGAGCTTACAATCTAAGAGGGGAGGTCAAGAGATACAAGAGGTAAGATCAGATATAGTGAATGCAGGCTCCTGGGGAGAGCAGATATAGAGAATGCAGGCTCCTGGGGAGATCAGATATAGTGACTGCAGGCTCCTGGGGAGATCAGATATAGTGAATGCAGGCTCCTGGGGAGATCAGATATAGAGAATGCAGGCTCCTGGGGAGATCAGATATAGAGAATGCAGGCTCCTGGGGAGATCAGATATAGTGAATGCAGGCTCCTGGGGAGATCAGATATAGTGAATGCAGGCTCCTGGGGAGATCAGATATAGGGACTGCAGGCTCCTGGGTTTAGTAACGCTTTCATTTTTCTTTGTTTACTTTTTTATTTATTTTTCTAATTTATATTTTTATTTTATAATTATTTTTTAATTTTTAGTTAGTTATTTCAAATTTTTCTTCATTTCAGTTCTTAACTGATTTTTTTTTACTTTAATTTTGTTAAGTTAGTTTTCTTTTTTTTTTTTCATTTTAATTTTTCAAAGTGAATTTCCAATGTTTCAATTTCAACTTTTTAATATGAATATTTATTTATTTATATTTATGTACTTGTTTTACATTTTTTCTAAGCAGTCCCCAAGACTTCTACAAGAGAGTGAAAATTCTCATGTAAAGGACTATGGAAGTTTGTAAAGGACATAAGAAGAAGGGGGGGGGGGGGGGGGCGGGTAGCTTGGATTTCACAGGAAGGAGTTAAAGCTGCTTTGCGGGGGAATGTCAGGAAACGCGATGAAGACAGGAAGTCGATGAAGTCAGATTTTCTTTAATAGCTCAAACTTCCTTTGTCTGTCTGATGTGTGATTACAACTGACACGCTGCTATGTTTAAAAAAAATTGTAGAGAAAACGATTTATCACCGCTTGACAATATTTTGTAGTAAAAAAAAAAAAAAAAAAAAAGTGACGTCTTACTTCTACATACAGTTCACAAAATTAGGAGGATCTTTATTTTCAGCCACACGGAAAAATAACTGTCACTTTCAACTGTCACTCAAAAAAAAAAAAGGATCCTTATTCTGGTCTGAAGGATTTCTGAATTGAACCTACACTATATTACCAAAAGTATTGGGACGCCTGCCTTTACACACACATTATTATTATTATACAGGATTTATATAGCGCCAACAGTTTACGCAGCGCTTTACAATAAAAAGGGGGACAGTACAATTACAATACAGTTCAATACAGAAGGAATAGGAGGGCCCAGCTCGTGGAGCTTACAATCTAAGGGCACATCTATGGGCACTTGCCACCCACCCACCGTCAAATGACCAATGCGGCTTGCGTTCTATCTCGTTCAATGCCCATCAGCGCCACCTATTAGTGCCCATCAGTGCCACCCATTAGTGCCCATCAGTGCTGCCCATCAGCGCCACCTATTAGTGCCCATCAGTGCTGCCTATCCGTGCCGCCTATCAGTGCCCACCAGTGCTGCCTATCCATGCCACCTATTGGTGCCCACCAGTGCTGCCTATCCATGCCACCTAATGGTGCCCACCAGTGCTGCCCATCAGTTCCCACCAGTGCTGCCTATCAGGGCTCATTAGTGCCGCATATCAGTGCCCATCAGTGTGGCATATTAGTGCCTCCTCAAGAGTCCTCATCAGTGCCGCCTCATCAGTGCCCATCAGTGCAGCCTCATCAACGCCCACCAGTGAAGGAGAAAAATTACTTATTTACAAAATTTACTGACAGAAACTAAGAAAAAACAATGTTTTCTTCAAAATTTTTGGTCTTTTTTTCATTTTTTTTTGTAAAAAATATTAAACCCAGCAGAGATTAAATACCAGCCAAAGAAAGCTCTATTTGTTTGAAAAAAAGGATTAAACATTCATATGGGTACATTGTTGCATGACAGCGCGATTGTCATTCAAAGTGCGACAGCGCTGAAAACTGAAAAATGGTCTGGGCAGGAAGGGGGTGAAAGTGCCCGGGTATTGGAGGGGTTAATGGCCTCCCAGTCTTAGTCCGAAAGATTCAATATTGAGTTGGCTCCGCCCTTTGCAGCTATAACAGCTTCAACTCTTCTGGGAAGGCCGTCCACAAGGTTTAGGAGGGTGTCTATGGGAATGTTTGACCATTCTTCCAGAAGAGCATTTGTGAGGTCAGGCACTGATGTTGGACGAGAAGACCTGGCTCACAAGCAGGTTGAGGCTTGAGGTCAATCAAGTTCCTCCACCCCAAACTCACTCATCCATGTCTTTATGGACCTTGCTTTGTGCACTGGTGGGCAGTCATGTTGGAACAGGAAGGGGCCGTCCCCAAACTGTTCCCACAAAGTTGGGAGCATGAAATTGTCCAAAATGTCTTTGTATGCTGACGCCTTAAGAGTTCCCTTCATTGGAACTAAGGGGGCCAAACCCAACCCCTGAAAAACAACCCCCCACCATATTCCCCCCTCCTCCGCACGCCATAATCCCCCCTCCATCAAATGGTTTGGACCAGTGCACAAAGCAATACTGATTTTTTCTCATAAACATGAAGTGCCAGAAAAGGCCGGGTCTTCACTATGTAGGATGGTTTCAGTATGATTGGTTGGTTGGTTGGTTGATTGGTTAGTTGGTTGGTTGGTTGGTTGGTTGGTTGATTGGTTGGTTGGTTAGTTGGTTGGTGCTGAAATCCAAAGGGCGGCCGTGGGAAAAAAAGTCCACTAACATATCTAATCCATTAATAGGGAACATAGGAGAAGATAGGAGAGAACGTGGCGTCCACCAGCACCGCACTTTGGTCTTAATGGTCTTAATGGGATTACCAGATCAGCAAAATGATTCTCAGCCAGAAAACAAACAATTTCCAGAGAAGACGTTTGCATTGAGAACGTCTCATTATTTGGACACATTCCCACTGCGCTCTTCATACTTGAACATGAAGGCGGAAACAAAAGACTTCCCTGTGAAATGTTAATTCCTATACAATGGGGGGGGGGGGGGGGGGGGTTGACCCCGGTGGGGGGGTCTGTGACCCAAATGAATGGCTGCAGGGCGGTGACAGAAGACGATGTATACAAACTCAGGACTAGACCCCGGGATTGCTCATCTTGGTGCCCCGGAATGTAGGAGCATTTTCAGACTTTTCATGGTAAAGTACGGGCAGAACAGCAGTTTTTGTTTTCTATTCCTCCGCCCCCCCAACACACACCCAGAGCAGATTTGTATTAGCTGTTGATCCTGCCAGTACATGTTATGTTTCCTCTTCCTGTAACAGGGTGACAACGTCGTTTGTTCTGCATGTAAATCACACAACAGCGTTGTCACCTTGTGGACAGGGAAGTATTGGATGGATCAAGTCATTCTAGATGGAGGGTGTAACAACAGGTGGTTGAGCTGTGCTTTGGTCTCTGAAGAGAGTTCCATGTTTAGATCGCTTTTCGGCAGTGGTCTCCAAACTGCAGCCCAGGGGCCAGATGTGGCCCTTCACTTGCTTTTCTCCAGCCCCTAGGGCACTCTTCCATCTACTGACACCAACAATTGGGCATATGTCCACCCACTGACACCAAAGAAAGGACACTATTCCTCCCACTGACACCAATGATGGGGCACTATTCATCCCACTGATGGGACACTATACCTCCCACTGATACCAATGATGGGACACTATTCCTCCCACTGATACCAATGATGGGGCACTATTCATCCCACTGATGGGACACTATTCCTCCCACTGACACCAATGATGGGGCACTATTCATCCCACTGATGGGACACTATTCCTCCCACTGATACCAATGATGGGACACTATTCCTCCCACTGATACCAATGATGGGGCACTATTCCTCCCACTGATACCAATGATGGGGCACTATTTCTCTCAATGACACCAATGATGGGGCACTATTCCTCCCACTGATACCAATGATGGGGCACTATTCCTCCCACTGACACCAATTATGGGGCACTATTTCTCTTAATGACACCAATGATGGGGCACTATTCCTCCCACTGATACCAATGATGGGGCACTATTCCTCCCACTGGCACCATGTTGGATGAGAAGGCATCTGCTCTAATTCATCCCAAAGGTGTTCTATCGGGTTGAGGTCAGGACTCTGTGCAGGCCAGTCAAATTCCTCCACCCCAAACTCGCTCATCCATGTCTTTATGGACCTTGCTTTGTGCACTGGTGTGCAGTCATGTTGGAAGAGGAAGGGACCGTCCCCAAACTGTTCCCACAAAGTTGGGAGAATCAACTTTGTGGCAACTCAATATTGAACCCTACGGACTAAGACTGGGATGTCATTAAAGTTCTTGTGCGTGTAAAGTCAGGTGTCCCAATACTTTTGACAATAGTGTTCTTGGTGCACATTGAAATGAATGGGCTGCCCAAATGTACCGCGCATGTATACAGCACGCAGGTGGGAAGCCAGGTTAGGTGACAAAGTGTGAGATCCAATTGGCTGCTCTTCATACTACAGATGGACATTGTTGCCGGCCCATCCATATCTTCCCATTTCCATGATCTTGTTCCAAGAATGAGAACCTCTCGGGGAGAAGGCCGCTCCACCCGAGCGCTGCCCTGCAGAAATGATTTCCCACGGCTGAGCCGCTCCCAGAATGCTTTGTTCCCCGGCTAAGTTCTCAGGGCCGGTACAACAAAAGTCTTATAATAGCACCATTCAGGGCAGACGGGGGCTGTGTGTGCCTACATGGGGGGGGGGGGGGGGGGGCGCTTCAATACAACAGCCTGCTGGCTTTCCTACCTCCCCAAACAAGAGACACCGCAGTTGTCACCGTGAAAAGAGAGTTCTCACCCGTCTTTACCGCTCTGCACCAGACAGCGCTGTCCATCCCACCCGCACACAGAAATCCTTCTCCAAATGCCCCCGTGTATGGTGCTGAGCCAAAGAGCCAGAGACTCTCATTTAACAAAAAAATAATCCCTGGAATTCATACAGAGAGTCGTAGACGTTCTTTAGAATTGTGGGCTTCCTCTGTATGATAAATGTCAGCGACAGATTTGTGAACCTGTCGGAAAGAGGGACTGGAATTTATTGTATGGAGGCATGTAAGGGGGCAGCACTGAGGCTGTAGTGTTCACTCCATCCCCCCCAGGCCTCGCAGCATCACTGGTTGCTAAGACACAGTCGGTTATACATCATCACTGGTTGCTAAGACGCAGTCGGCTATACATGATCACTGGTTGCTAAGACGCAGTCGGCTATACATGATCACTGGTTGCTAAGATGAAGTCGGCTATACACCATCACTGGTTGCTAAGACGCAGTCGGCTATACATCATCACTGGTTGCTAAGACGCAGTCGGCTATACATCATTACCGCTTTCTAAGACACAGTTGGCTATACATCATTATTGGTTGCTAAGACGCAGTCGGCTATACTTCATCACTGGTTGCTAAGACGCAGTCGGCTATACTTCATCACTGGTTGCTAAGACGCAGTCGGCTATACTTCATCACTGGTTGCTAAGACGCAGTCGGCTATACTTCATGACTGGTTGCTAAGACGCAGTCGGCTATACATCATCACTGGTTGCTAGGGCGCAGTTGGCTATACATCATCACTGGTTGGTATAACGCTGTCGGCTACACAGTGTCACTTGTAGCTGACAGCAGTATCCTAGCAAACAGTAATGCTAGCTGACAGCTTCCTAGCAATCAATGATGCCCTGTAGCCAACAGCATCCTGGCAACCAGCAACACTGTGCAGCCGTAAAAGTAATAGCAACCAGTGACATTGTGTAGCTGATAGCATCCTAGCAACCAGCAATACTGTGTAACTGATAGTATCCTAGCAACCAGTGCCACGGTGTAGCCAACCAATTACACTGTATAGTTAATTAGTGACACAATGAGGTTGATTTACTAAAACTGGAGAGGGCAAAATCTGGTCCAGCTGTGCTTGGCAGCCAATCAGCTTCTAACTTCAGCTTGCTCATTTAAGCTTTGACAATAAAACCTGGAAGCTGATTGGTTTCTATACAGATCTGCACCAGATTTTGCACTCTGCAGTTTTAGTAAATGAACCCCACTGTGTAGCTAAAAAAAACATCCTAGCAACCAGTGTTGCTGTGTAGCTGATGGCATACCAGGAACTAGTGACGCTGTGTATCTAACAGTGTCATAGCAACCAGTAACTCTGTGTAACTGACAGCATTCTAACAACCAGTAACACTGTATAGCTGACAGCATCCTAGCAACTAGTGACACTGTGTAGCTAAGAAAAAAATCCTAGCAACCAGTGTTGCTGTTTAGCCAACAGCATCCTAGTAGCCAATGATTCTGTGTAGCTGACAACGTCCTAGCAACCAGTGATACTGGTACCTGACAGCATCCTAGCAACCAGTGACTCTGTGTAGCTGACAACGTCCTAGCAACCAGTAATACTGTGTACCTGACAGCATTCTAGTAGCCAATAATTCTGTGTAGCTGACAGCATCCTAGCAACCAGTGACTCTGTGTACCTGACAGCATCCTAGCAGCCAATGATTCTGTGTAGCTGACAACGTCCTAGCAACCAGTGATACCGTGTAACTGACAGCATTCTAGCAACCAATAATTCTGTGAAGCTGACAGCTGACAGTGGAGTGAAGCATGCAATGATTTATACACACATACACAGTCTATTCCCTGGCCTGTCTCTAGTCCAGGATACGGTTGGTCTTCATTTTATCACTTTAAAAAAACACTGCAAGCACAGAAAAAAAATCCTCCGGATCCACCAGAAATCCAGTGAGCTCCTTAACTCCTGTTAGGGCCCCCACGTCCGCTGCAAGCCTAACTTTAAATTTCAGCTGGTGTCAATGCAATATAAAGGCTTATTCCAGGCAAGCACATTGACTGCTGAACTGACGATTTCCTGACTTTTGAAGGAATACTCATGTGAACTAATAAGTGTTTCTAATATATAAAGTATATAAATATATACAGATATATATGCAATATATATATATACTATGTGTGTGTATATACTGTATATTACATTATATTATATTCTTCTAGTTGCAGTAATATTTAATGTCAGGCGATATCATCCATCATTTTTTCCCATGGAGAAGAATTCCGCGCGTCGCCCTCGGTGGGGGAAAGGTCTCGCTGCGTTTGTTTCCATGGCAACCAAAAAAAATACCCAGAATTACAAAGTAAATTCGGCTCTGCAAATATTCCGCCTAGGTGTCATTCCGTCATGTCTGATCATTCCTCACATTCCAGTTGACTGATGTTATTTTGTTTCACCCAAGTACACTTTCCCCCGGCACACCCACTCAGGCGGGGTTCGCGGTGTCGCGGTGCGTTTAATGCACGTGCGTTACAGTGCGTTGTGTTAGGGCCGCCCATTCATTGGAATGGCACGTCTATCTGTGAGGTTCTTCTATCATTGAACGACAGTTACCGATCGGAAGGACGCCAATGACTGCAGGATCCGGATCTCATCTTTGTAACATTGTTTTTATTATGTATTGTTACAATGTGTTTAAATCTGTTGAAGATGCTAAAAATGTAATAATAATAATAATAATATTGCAATCAAAATAGATGGATGTATTTCTTTTTTTGTAATTTATAGCATTGCGTTACCATCGGGGCTCGAGTCCTGCAGAAACGCATTGGGAACGCCGTTTCTGTACTTTTTCCACAGCAGGATTGTGTCCTGCGGGGCCGACACCGTAACCGTGCATGCGCCATTCCGAAGCCTACAAAGCTCGTACATGATTGCCCATTTTCGGCCCGGGTGGGCGCATGCACGGTGGTGTAATGGCGCTGCCTGGCGTCAATTTTAAATGGAAGGCAGTAATCGTCACAGCAGGGAGCAGGAGGACAGTAGTAGTACACTGATGTGAGGGGGGCAGAGGAGGACATTAATGTGGGGGGGGAGGTGAAGGGGCAGAGGAGGACATTAATGTGGGGGGGGGGCAGAGGAGGACATTACTGTGGGGGGGGGAGGTGAAGGGGCAGAGGAGGACATTAATGTGGGGGGGGGTGAAGGGCCAGAGGGGGACATTAATGTGGGGGGGGGGGTGAAGGGGGCATAGGAGGACATAAATGTGGGGGGGGGGGTGAAGGGGGCAGAGGAGGACATTAATGTGGGGGGGGGAGGTGAAGTGGGCAGAGGAAGACATTAATGTGGGGGGGGGTGAAGGGGGCAGAGGAAGACATTAATGTGGGGGGGGGGTGAAGGAGGCAGAGGATGACATTACTGTGGGGGGGTGATGAAGGGGACAGAGGTGTACATTACTGGGGGGGGGGGGGTGAAGGGGGCAGAGGATATGACATTACTGTGGGTGGGGTGAAGGGGACAGAGGTGTACATTACTGGGGGGGGGGTGATGGGGGCAGAGGATATGACATTACTGTGGGTGGGGTGAAGGGGACAGAGGTGTACATTACTGGGGGGGGGGGTGATGGGGGCAGAGGATATGACATTACTGTGGGAGGGGGGTGATGAATGGGACAGAGGTGGACATTACTGAGGGGGAGGTGAAGAGGACAGAGGAGGGCATTCATGTGGGGGGGGGGGTGAAGGGGGCAGGGGACATGACATTACTGGGGGGGGGGGGTGGTAAAATGGACAGAGGTGTACATTTGACCTAGATTTGAAACATGTTTTAAATCTTTCCGTCGGACTCAGTTTCTGACGGAAAGCCCGCTCGTCTGTACGCTGGACCAGATACGAGGCGAGGGCAGGGTATTGCATTTCTCGCTCGCTGCAATAGGTAAAACAAATTTTCCTATTGCGGCGAGCGCGGGGCATACCAGGCCCTTAGGTCTGGTATGGATTTAAAGGGAACCCCCTACGCCGAAAAAACGGCGTGGGGTCCCCCCTAGAATCCATACCAGACCCCGATCCGAGCACGCAGGGCGCCCCCTCCCTCAAAGCACCCACCCCCCATGTTGAGGGCATGCGGCCTGGTACGGTTCAGGAGGGGGGGGGGGGGCGCTCGCTCGTCCCCACCCCTTTCCTGACCGGCCGGGCTGCGTGCTCGGATCGGGGTCTGGTATGGATTCTAGGGGGGACCCCACGGCGTAGGGGGTTCCCTTTATAATCCATAGCAGACCTAAGGGCCTGGTATGCCCCGCGACGGGGCTCGCAAGGTGTCAATCTCGCCGATAAAAGCGGCAAGATGACTTCCTTTCCTAGTCCCGTTCAAAATGAACGGACTTGTCCGTGTGTGGGCAAGTCCGATCATTCTGAAGGTCCGGCGAAAGTCCGTCGGAAAGTCTGGTCGTGTGTGGGCAAGTCCGTTTTTAAGTCCGGCGCATTTGGCGGACAAAGTCCGTCGGGAAAGTCTGCCGGACCAAGTATGCCAGAAAGTCCGCTCGTGTGTACGGGGCATAACAGGTTTTCTTCTAAGATTGTCCTGTATTTGTCTCCATCCATCTTCCCATCAACTCTGACCAGCTTCCCTGTCCCTGCTGAAGAAAAGCATCCCCACCACATGAGGCTGCCACCACCATGTTTTCACGGTGGGGATGGTGTGTTCAGGGTGATGTGCAGTGTTAGTTTCCCCCCACACATAGCGTTTTACTTTTAGGCCATAAAGTTGAATTTTGGTCTCATGTGACCAGATCACCTTCTTCCACATGTTTGCTGTGTCCTCCACATGGCTTCTCACAAACTACAAACAGGACTTCTTATGACTTTCTTTCTCCAAT
Organism: Lithobates septentrionalis; assembly: GCA_037952835.1. Lineage (NCBI taxonomy): Eukaryota > Metazoa > Chordata > Amphibia > Anura > Ranidae > Lithobates > Lithobates septentrionalis. The sequence continues at coordinate 94,479 of JBBDGP010000890.1, read as the reverse complement.
GTCTTTCTTCTTGTCACTCTTCCATAAAGGGCAGATTTGTGGAGAACACGACTAATAGTTGTCCTGTGGACAGATTCTCCCACCTGAGCTGTGGATCTCTGCAGCTCCTCCAGAGTTACCATGGACCTCTTGGCTGTTCTCTGATGAATGCTCTCCTTGCCCGGCACGGTCAGTTTAGGTGGACGGCCATGTCTTGGTAGGTTTGCAGTTGTGCCATACTCTTTCCATTTTCCGATGATGGATTGAACAGAGCTCCGTGAGATGTTCAAAGCTTGGGAGATTTTTTTATAACCTAACCCTGCTTTATACTTCTCCACAACTTTATCCCTGACCTGTCTGGTGTGTTCCTTGGCCTTCATGATGCTGTTTGTTCACTAAGGTTCTCTAACAAACCTCTGAGGGCTTCACAGAACAGCTGTATTTATACTGAGATTAAATGACACACAGGTGGACTCTATTTACTAATTAGGTGACTTCTGAAGACAATTGGTTCCTCTAGATTTTAGTTAGGGGTATCAGAGTAAAGGGGGCTGAATACAAATGCCCCCCCCCACACTTTTCACATATTTATTTGTATCATTTATCATTTTCCTTCCACTTCACAATTATGTGACACTTTGTGTTGGTCTATCACATAAAATCCCAATAAAATACATTTATGTTTTTGTTTGTAACATGAGAAAATGTGGGGAATTTCAAGGGGTATGAATACTTTTTCCAGGCACTGTATTTTGTATCTTTCTTCTTCCTTCCCGGCTGCTGTTTGGCAGACGGGGAAATCTGCTGGGAGTTCCCGGTGGGGGGGGGGGGGGGGGGGGGGAGGGGCGGACAGACACCCTAATTGTAGTGATTTGGAGATGTGAGAGACATCGGAACCCAAACAATGCTGCAGATCCGTCTGACACCCCCGCCCCGCCCCTCCCCCCCGGGTCATTATCCGCCATCACAAGCCAACTGCAAAAAAAATAAAATATATTTATAGGACAAATACATTTAACTCTTTCAATGTCTACAATAAAGACGATGATAAAAGCTTCATTGCAATTAAATTGCTTTATTCTGACTTCCATGTTTGGTTTCTGTCTGACACAGATCAGCCCCCTGCTGCGGCCTCTCACCTTGTGACTTGTTACAAAGTTACAATGTACAGTCTGATCACTGGGGGAGGGGAGACTGAGGAAACGCTTCCTTCCACCTGCAGCAGACTGATGACATCATCTCAGCCTAGGCAAAGTCTATTTTACAACATTAGAATGCACATTCTGGTCACTGGTGGGGTGGGGGGGGGGGGGGCTGGGGAGACTGAGGAAATGCTTCCTTCCAACTGCAGCAGACTAATGACATAATTTCAGCCTAGGCAAAGTCTATTTTAGAAGTTACAATGTACAGTCTGATCACTGGGGGAGGGGAGACTGAGGAAATGCTTCTTCTTGCCTTCTATAGAGTTACACTGCACAGTCTGATCACTGGGTGAGACTGAGGAAATGCTCCCCCCTGCCTGCAGCAGCCTAACATGATTTCAGCCTAAGCAAAGTCTATTTTATAAACTTGTAATGTACAGTCTGATCACTGGGGGAGGGGAGACTGAGGAAATGCTTCCTTCCACCTGCAGCTGACTGATGATATAATAGTCTATTTTAGAAGTTGCAATGCACATTCTGGTCACTGGTGGGGGCAGGGAGACTGAGGAAATGCTTCTTCTTGCCTTCTATAAAGTTACAATGTACAGTCTGATCACTGGGGGAGGGGAGACTGAGGAAACGCTTCCTTCCACCTGCAGCGGACTGATGACATCATCTCAGCCTAGGCAAAGTCTATTTTACAAAGTTACAATGTACATTCTGGTCACTGGTGGTGGGGGGTGGGGGGTTGGGGACTGAGGAAATGCTTCCTTCCAACTGCAGCAGACTGATGACATAATTTCAGCCTAGGCAAAGTCTATTTTAGAAGTTACAATGTACAGTCTGATCACTGGGGGAGGGGAGACTGAGGAAATGCTTCTTCTTGCCTTCTATGAAGTTACAATGTACAGTCTGATCACCGGGTGAGACTGAGGAAATGCTTCCCCCTGCCTGCAGCAGCCTGATAACATGATTTCAGCCTAAGCAAAGTCTATTTTATAAACTTGTAATGTACAGTCTGATGGGGGTGGGGGGGAGACTGAGGAAATGCTTCCTTCCACCTGCAGCGGACTGATGACATCATCTCAGCCCAGGCAAAGTCTATTTTACAATGTTACAATGTACAGTCTGATCACAACCAATCGGACAGCGCAGTGAAGAACCGCCCCTGGTAATGACAGCGCTGGAATCCCGCGCCGACGAGCGTCTTTTTCTTGGCCTCCTGCGTGCTCCCGACAGTCACCGGCGGCTGCTTATGAACGGGAGCTTTCCAATCATGTGACCACCACGACGGGCAATCACGGCGGTCCCATGACCCTAAGCCCCGCCCCGCCGGCATTCTAAAGCCCTTAAAGGGCCAGCAGGCACCGTCTCTAAGGGGTTAAGGGCCCATTCACACCACTTCCAGACAGTCCACAATCCAGGTCATCCTCGGGGGCTCCGATCTCACCGTTCTCCTTGGTTCAATGTGACTCGTCATGTGACTTGACAGCTCAAAGTCCACACCCCATTTGTGGCAGCAGAACCATTCGAAGCACAGCACTGCGCTATTTCTGTGCGACTTCACGGCGACCTGCATTGACCTCCGCGATATGAAGCCTCAGTGAAATCGCACTGAAGTAGCATGACCTGGAAGTCGCACTGATGTGAATGGGCCCTTAACCCCTTAGAGACAGCGCCGGCTGGCCCTTTAAGGGCTTTGGAATGCCGGCAGTGCAATGAAAAAAAAAAAAAAAAAGGACAGCAAGCTGCATTTTTCCGCACCGCAAATGTGCAAAAAATCAACTGCAACGCAGTACAGCGCACATAAGAGCCCAAAGAAAAGGAGAAAAGCTGCTAAAAAAAAAAGCTGCGTATTGCTGGCGCGTTAAGGCGTGTCAGGCGTTAATGGATTCCATTGGCCCGGGATATTCATTTATTCTGTCCGCTGGAAACGCATTAACACTCAAATGCGTCTTCATGCGTTTAGGTGCATTGATAGATTCTTCTGCTCTCCCGAAAGTGCTTTTGTTTTTTTGTTTTTTTCAGCCTGTATACGCTCCTCTTCTAATATGCCTGTATATATATATATGTGTGGACATCGCCTAACATAGAGGAGCGTTTACAGGCTTTTTTTTTAGCCCGGTGTACATTGGGTCCTGGGTGGGTATAAAAAATAAATTCTGTTGGGCCATGGAAGGTTTTGGAATAATTATGGGGTCCCCCCCCCCAAGTCTACATAGCAGCGCCTTTTACTCAAGCTCAGCTCTCTTGTTGGCTATGTGTGCAGTACTGCCATCTTGTGGCAATATGCTGCCAATGCCTCTGCTCCAGAGTTACTCATGCTTTTTTTTTTCTTGGTTGTTTCTGGCTCACATGCAGGCACACAGGGTTGTCACCATTGTTGCCCTGTCCATTAGGGGCGCACGGGCACCGCCCCCCCCCATCCACCCCCCTGATTTACATACAGGGCGCCAGACACAGGGATTCCAATGGCGGGGAGGGGGGTTTGACGCATGTGATTACAGCCTGAGGCTCTAATAGGCTAAAAAGGGTGAGCTCAAGGCGCAGAGGACTGCACCCGATGTGTGACAATAGTTAATGAATATATTCGCTATCGCCACACTTATCCTCCTCCCGGCCAATCAGGAAGCGGGTCTTGAGTCCTGTCACCCGATTGGCTAAAAGGACAGGTGATCCTATTAGACGCCGAGGGAGGGAGGAGCCGCATGGGGGGAAGCCGCCGTGATGCAGAAGAAGGCGAGAGGACACAGGAGCCGCTGCCTGTAGGAGCCCGCATACCCGCCCGCCGCCTGCCCTCAGCCTAGATGGGGTAAGTGCCAGGGGGGGCATAGTCGTGCGCACAGGGTGTGCCTGGGCACTCCCTAATCACCCCATGTGGTGCAGATTCCCCCTGTTTAGACCCCTGATATTTCCCCAAAGCCCCCTAACGGTGCTCCTAAAAAAAAAAATGTAAAAGAATAAAAAAAAAAAAATTGTAATAAAATAAAAATTTAAAAATAAAAATAAAATAAAAAATAAAATAATAAAAATAAAAACTACTGACACCGTTCACTGCCCCACTGACATCATCAGTATATATATACTCACTCATATGTGTTTGAGCTTTGAAGTGCACACCCTAATGCAATAGGCTGTGCACACCTATGCAGGGGGGGGGGGGGGGGGAGTGTTTGTTTGCTCCCCCCAAAAAAAACTACCACCAGCCAGCGCTTTGTTCAGGATTCACCCGGACAGTCCGGGTTTTGAACCGTGTGTCCGGGTTTTCAGGCGGACTGAAACCTGGAGACATTACTCAGACTGGGCTGTGACTCCCCAAGTAACCGAGATAGTCACATTGCGGGAGGCAGTCTGGGGTCATGTGTGGCATCACTGGGGGGGGGGGGGGGGGCAGGGCAATGATGTCAGCCACAGAAATTTGGCCCCACCCACTGTTCGCTGCAGAACGCTATGCGCACCGCATTACTGCTCTCCTTGGGCCACCCAAAGGTGTCCCAGGCCGCTAAAGTAGTCAGGTTTGGCTTGAAGAAAAGGTGGCAACCCAACCGGCACAAGGTCCTTTAGCAACCAACAGGGCCGCTGATAAGGCAGTACAACCAGCCCTCCTGTACTTGGCCCGGGCACCATCAGTTCAAAAAGGGGGGGCCCGGGCTCCATCAGCTCAAAAAGGGGGGGCCTGGGCTCCATCAGCTCAAAAAGGGGGGGCCTGGGCTCCATCAGTTCAAAAATGGGGGCCCGGGCACTTGCCGAACGGGAGGGCCGGCTGAACCACCTTATTGCCAATGCCCATCCTTTTGTGGCTCCCCCCGCAGCGCTGCCAGATTTTCCTCCTCTCCCTCCCTGTGGCTGTGCTGCAGGGGCATCGGTCCTAGTATTTGCACCCCCACCCTTCCTCCCACTGATCACCCCCCTGCTTCCCAGCACCCCCCCCCCCCCCCCCGTGTACCCCTTTCCTCCTAGTGCCTCCGGGTTCCCTCCTCTCCTCTCCCTCTTGCCGGAAACTGGGGGGGGGGGTTATTTCAAGATGGAGAGTGGGGGGAGGGGAGGGGGGTAGTAAATATGTCATATTGAGGTGATAGAGAATTCTAAGTGAGACATTAGGGGTCTGTTTAGACCCCTGATATTTCACTAAAGATCACAGGACTGTTACAGGTTGTAAATAACAAAAACAAAAGAAATGACTGACAATTGCGCGTTCGTGCGACGCTGTACCCAAATAAAATTTGTGTCCTTTTTTTCCCCACAAATAGAGCTTTCTTTTGGTGGTATTTGATCACCTCTGCGGTTTTTATTTTTTCACGAAAAAAAGAGCGACAACTTTGAAAAAAAACTTTTTTTTTTTTTACTTTCTGCTATAAAACATGCAATAAAAAAAATGTAAAAAAAAATCAAATTTCTTCATAAATTTAGGCCAATATGTATTCTGCTACACGGTAAAAAAAAATAAAATAAAAAAATAATCCCAATAAGCGTATATTGGTTGGTTTGCGCAAAAGTTATATCGTCTACAAACTTTGTGATATTCTCATTCATTTATTTATTTTTACTAGTAATGGCGGTGATCAGCGATTTTTTTAACGGGACTGCGACATTGCGGCGGACAAACCGGACACCTGACTGACACTTTGTGGAGACCAGTGACACCAATACAGTGATCAGTGCTAAAATAAAATGCACTGTCACTGTACTAATGACACTGTCTGGGAAGGGGTTAACATCAGGGGCGATCAAAGGGTTTACCTGTGTGCCTAGCCAGTGTCCCTTTTCATTCATTTACAGCATGTATATTTCCCTACAGACACCCTTCCCTGCCACCTGGACCCATCATATAGCCCGGGCATCAGTACATTTACCCGTGTTTTGCATTTGCTTGTATCTGTAGAAGGGTCAGAGGCCGGGCTTGTAGCTGGGCTGACCATGCACAGCTGTACCAGCCGAAATCAAGGGTGGCCTTGTCGGCACCACCTATCTAGACAAACTTCAATATTGATTGGGCCCTGGGGCAAACATTTTCTTGGGCCCTCCCAAATCCACTTATCAGCTCTTTGCAGGCACAAGGGGGGGGGGGGGGGGCAGCTGCTTTGGGCCCCACAACAATGACTGGGCCCGGGGCAGCTGCCCCTTTTGCCCCTGTATTAAAGATGGCCCTGGGCGCGGGGTGGAAAAGCTATCAGCTTAACAGTGACTCTATGGGCCGGCTCACACCACATGCAGTCCAGTGCGTGTTTTTTTCTGCATTAGAAACGCATGGAAAGTAGGTTATGTGGTTTCCAATAGTTCACACCAGGGCGGTCGGTTCCAGAAAAAAAAAAAAAAAAAGTACAGTAGAACATGCCGCATTTTTCCTGCACTGAACTGTAATGGGTAAAACGCATAAAAAACGCACCGGAATGCACCTAAATGCTCCAAAAACGCACCAGGGGGCCCATTTACACCAGAAACTGCACATAACTTTTTGTCTGCATGTTTACATGCATTTGAAGCGTGCTTGACATGCGATTGAGGCGCGCTGGACTGCGTTTTGCATGTGTTTTGAGCTGCGTTTAAAGTGCATTTTTGGGGCTTGGCTTTCCTGGCTTAAAGGGGTGCGGTGCATTTGTAGCGCATTACCTGCACTTGCGGTGCAAAACAATGCAACATGCACTACTTTTTTTTTTCTGCACTGCAATGATGTGAACTACGCCCCGTAGGATTACCTGGATTTCGGGCTGTCTATACAGTTGGAGTGCAGATCAAAATGCGTTTGGTGAGAAAGGGCCCTTAAGTTGAAGAAAAAAAGAGGGGGGGGGGGATGCACTGAAAAGCATCAAAAACGCATCCAAAAAGCGTAAAAAATGCGCAAGCAAAAAACACATCCGGAACGCACCCGGAATAAGGGCCAGTTCACACCACATGCGATCCAGTGCTTTTTTCTTCTGCATCAAAAAAGCATGGAAAGTAGGTTATATGTATTTCCAAAGGCATAGTTCACACCAGTGCGGCCAGTTCCAGGACTTTCCAGGTGAAAAATAGAACATGCTGCATTTTTCCTGAACTGGACTGTACTTGAAGGCAGTAAAATGCATCAAAAATGCACCAAAATGCAATGGAACGCATCAAAAACGCACGGGACCCTAGCACAGTCAAACAAAAAAAAAACAGGAAAAGAAGAAGAAAGCATCTGAAATGCATCAAAAAACGCACCGGAATGCGCCAATACGCTGTAAAATAAAAAACAGAAATAAAAAAACGCGACCGGAACGGATCTGGAGTGCGTTTTTGGGGTGTGAACTGGCCCTTAGTTTGAATGGTGTGAACTGGCCCTAAGGTGCAATCACACTTGTACCCTGCCTGCGATCAGCAGCGTGAGACAAGGCGGGGTTTCCTTGACAAGCTGCAAGCACCACTGAAAGCAATGAGGGGGGGGAAGGGCTGACTACTCGTAGCTGGGATTCTCGCACCTGATCGCAGACGGGGTGCATTTGCAAGCGTAAATTCACCCTAACCCATACCGTCATTAATAAATTAAAGTTAGGTTTGTAAGTGTATCTAAAGCCAAACACTAAGCCTACATATAACCCAAAGCTCCCAACTGTCCTGGATCTGGAGGGACTGTCCCGGATTTGGAGGGACTGTTCGGATTTGGAGGGACTGTCCCGGATTTGGAGGGACTGTTCGGATTTGGAGGGACTGTTCGGATTTGGAGGGACTGTCCCAGATTTGGAGGGACTGTCCCGGATTTGGAGGGACTGTTCGGATTTGGAGGGACTGTCCCGGATTTGGAGGGACTGTCCCGGATTTGGAGGGACTGTCCCGGATTTGGAGGGACTGTCCCGGATTTGGAGGGACTGTCCCGGATTTGGAACACAGTCCTCTCCCTCATTCCTCCTCATTTTGCTCTGATCTATATAGTTGTATATAAAATGCACTTTTTATTTTTCAAACAGTGTTTCCGAGCGCTAAACCTTTAATCCGATTTCTAAATTGCTGAGTTTGTAAAATTTCCAAAGCCAAAATAAAGACGCAGAAGTGGTAAAAAAAAAAAAAAGCACTTGTGGGTTTTACTAATCATTTATTGTGTGTGTGATTCCCCTTTAACCACTTCAATGCCGGGCACTTGCACCCCTCTTCCTGCCCAGGCCATTGTTCAGCTTTCAGTGCTGGCACACTTTGAATGACAATTGCGCGGTCATACAACACTGTACACATATTTTTGAGACAAGTAGAGCTTTCTATTGGTGGTATTTCATCACCACTGGAGGTTCTTATTTTTTGCTAAACAAATGAAAACAGACCGAAAATTTAGAAAAAAAAAAAAAAAAAAAAAAAAAGTTTTCTTCTTTTTGTTACAAAATTTTGTAAATAAGTAACTTTTCTCCTTCACTGGTGGGTACTGATGAGGAGGCACCGATATGCAGCACTGATAGGTGGCACTGGTGGGTACTGATGAGGAGGCACCGATATGCAGCACGGATAGGCGGCACTGGTGGGTACTGATGAGGAGGCACCGATATGCAGCACGGATAGGCGGCACTGGTGGGTACTGATGAGGAGGCACCGATATGCAGCACTGATAGGCGGCACTGGTGGGTACTGATGAGGAGGAACCGATATGCAGCACTGATAGACGGCACTGGTGGGCACTGATAGATGGCAATGACAGGCAGCACTGAAGAGGATGAACTGACAGGCAGCACTGATTGGCATCCCTGGTGGGCACTGACAGGCATCGCGGATGGGGCTGCACTGATAATCAGCGGAGACCCCCCCTCCCCCCCGTCAGTATAGCTGCTTACCCGCTCTCCTCTACTCGCGCACTTCCTATATACACTGTGATTGGACACAGCTGATTATGTAATAAAGAGCCTGCGTCATGGTTGTCATGCCAGGGTCCGGGACGACACACCGCACCACCAATCGCCGCGCTGCACGTCCTCCGGGGGGCGCACATGAAGGACATCCTATGTTGTCCAGTCAGGACAATGGAGCCCCTGCCCTGCCATCATTTTGCTATAGGCAGGGCAGGAAGGTGTTAAGGGGGCGTGGCAGGGGGTGTGTCCTATGCCTACATACTTTTTGCTAATAGGTATCCCTCATTCCCATCCCAAAAAGTTGGGAGGTGTGTATAACCTATAACACAAGCTGGACTCTAGGCATATAAAATGCATACATAGGCGTGCGCGGGGGGGTGTGCCGGGTGTGCCTGGGCACGCCCAAATCACTACGTGCATCGCCGATTCCCCCTACTGCCGAGCTTCCCCCGTGTTGCCCCCCCGCCCCCCTCTTACCCCACAGTGCTGCTGGCTCCTCTTGTCTCCCTCCAGCTGCAGGGGGGGGGGGTGTTTCAGGATGGAGAGTGGGGGAAGGGGCTAGTAAATATGTCATTTACCAGCGACTTCCTTTTCTAAATGAACATAGTGAACACCATAGGCGTGCGCACGGGGTGTGCCGGGTGTGCCTGGGCACACCCTAATCACCCCGTGCTGTGTCCAGAGATTTGCCCCAAAATGCTGCATCTAAGAGAGTGTGCGGCCCGCGCTGCCTGTGAAACAGTTTCACAGGCAGCAGAGCGTGAGAATTGCCAGAGCTGATCAGTGTATGGAACTGTCAGATAATGACACTGCATGCAGGAAGTGAGACCAGCTGTCTTAATGTCAGGGTGATGTCGGGGGTGGGCGGGACAGAACGGCCACCAAACACCAGCCAATGGGATGGGGTCTGGGCGGGCCGCTACATGTATGTGGCCCCGCCCCCTCTCTGAAGCAGCTCAAACATTGGCTTGTGTTTATAGCGCTTGGTCCCGCCCACTCCCGACTTCGTGGCTGAGTTGTAAGTCATCACAACTCAGCCGCGATGTCGGGGGTGGGCGGGATCAAGCGCCAACACCAGCCAATGATTGGGCTGCTTCAGAGAGGGGGCGGAGCCAGAGAAATGTAGCGGCCCGCCCAGACCCATCCTATTGGCTGGTGTTTGGTAACTGTTCAGTCCCGCCCACCACCAGCATCACCGCTGACTTTTAACAGCTGTGTCTCTCCCTGCATGCAGTGTCATTATCTGACAGTTTCATACACTGAACAGCTCTGGCAATTCTCACGATCTCCTGACTGTGAAACTCCCCCTCTCTCCTATCTGTGCCACCCAATGCTGCCTATCAGTGCCAACCAATGCTGCCTATCAGTGCCAACCAATGCTGCCTATCAGTGCCAACCAATGCTGCCAATCAGTGCCAACCAATGCTGCCAATCAGTGCCAACCAATGCTGCCAATCAGTGCCAACCAATGCTGTCTATCAGTGACAACCAATGCTGCCAATCAGTGCCAACCAATGCTGCCTATCAGTGACAACCAGTACTGCCTATCAGTGCAAACCAGTGCCGCCTATCAGTGCCAACCAATGTTGCCTATCAGTGCCACTGCTGCTTATCAGTGCCAACCAATGCTGCCTATCTGTGCCAGTGCTGCTTATCAGTGCCAACCAATGTTGCCTATCAATGCCAACCAGTTCTGCCTATCTGTGCCAGTGCTGTAAATCAGTGCCAACCAATTCTGCCTATCAGTGCCAACCAGTGCTGCCTATCAGTGCCAACCAGTGCTGTAAATCAGTGCCAACCAATGCTGTCAATCAGTGCCAACCAATGCTGCCTATCAGTGCTGCCAATCAGTGCTGCATATCAGTGCCCATCAGTGCTGCCTATCAGTGCCAATCAGTGCTGACAATTAGTGCCCATCAGTGCTGCCAGTCAGTGCCAACCAATGCTGCCTATCAGTGCCAACGAATGCTGCCAATCAGTGCCAACAAATGCTGCCAATCAGTGCCAACAAATGCTGCCAATCAGTGCCAACCAATGCTGCCTATCAGTGCCAACCAATGCTGCCTATCAGTGCCAACCAGTACTGCCTATCCATGCCAGTGCTGCTTATCAGTGCCAACCAATTCTGCCTATCAGTGCCAACCAATTCAAACCAGTGCTGCCTATCAGTGCAAACCAGTGCTGCTTATTAGTGCCAACCAATGCTGCCTATCAGTGCCAGTGCCGCCTATCAGTGCCAACCAGTACTGCCTATCTGTGCCAGTGCTGCTTATCAGTGCCAACCAATTCTGCCTATCAGTGCCAACCAGTGCTGCCTATCAGTGCAAACCAGTGCTGCCTATCAGTGCCAACCAATGCTGCCTATCAGTGCCAACCAATGCTGTAAATCAGTGCCAACCAATGCTGCCTATCAGTGCTGCATATCAGTGCCCATCTGTGCTGCCTATCAGTGCCCATAAGTGCTGCCCATCAGTGCTGCCAATCAGTGCCCATCAGTGCTGCATATCAGTGCCCATCAGTGCTGCCTATCAGTGCCAATCAGTGCTGACAGTTAGTGCCCATCAGTGCTGCCTATCAGTGCCACCTACCAGTGCCCATCAGTGCTGCCAGTCAGTGCCCATCGGTGCTGCCTATCAGTGCAGCCTATCAGTGCCCATCAGTGCTTCCAATCAGTGCTGCCTATCAGTGCCAATCAGTGTAGATCAGTGCTGCCAATCAGTGCTGCGAATCAGAGCCTATCAGTGCCCATAAGTGCTACCAATAAGAGCCCATCTGTGATGCATATAAGTGCCCATCAGTGCCACCTATCAGTGCCAATCAGTGCCCATTAGTGCCAATCAGTGCTGCCTATCAGTGCCACCTATCAGTGCACATCAGTGCTACCAATTAGTGCCCATCAACACTGCCAATCAGTGCAGCCTATTAGTGCCCATCAGTGCTGCCTTAGCAGGGATGGTGGAAACCCCTCTACAGATAATTGCAATACAAATTACCTTCAAGTGCAACAACTTTTTAGTTGGGAGGTTCACACCATTATAGTACTCTGGATTTTTTATTTTTTAGAGTGTTACACTTAATTGTATATGTTTTAGTTACAGTTATAATGTGAATTATTGCACTTGAAGTTAATTTCCCACCACCCCTGCTAAGTCCATGTCTTTATGGACCTTGCTTTGTGCACTGGGGAGCAGTCATGTTGGAAGGGGTCATCCCCAAACTGTTCCCTCAAAGTTGGGAGCATGAAATTGTCCAAAATGTCTTGGTATGCTGACGCCTTAAGAGTTCCCTTTACTGGAACTAAGGGGCCAAGCCCAACCCCTGAAAAACAACTCCACACCATAATCCCCCCTCCATCAAATGATTTGGACCAGTGCACAAAGCAAGGTCCATAAAGACATGGATGAGCGAGTTTGGGGTGGAGGAACTTGACTGACCTGCACAGAGTCCTGACCTCAACCCGATAGAACACCTTTGGGATGAATTTGAGTGGAGACTGCGAGCCAGGCCTTCTTGTCCAACATCAGCGCCTGACCTCACAAATCCCCTTCTGGAAGAATGATCAAACACTCCTATAGACACACTCCTAAACCTTGTGGACAGCCTTCCTAGAAGAGTTGAAGCTTTTATAGCTGCAAAGGGCGGAGCCAACTCAATATTGAACCCTATGGACTAAAACGGCATTAAAGTTCATGTGCGTGTAAAGGCAGGCGTCCCAATACTTTTGACAATATATATATATGTATGTGTGCTTGAGCTTTCGGGTGCACACCCTAATGCAATAGGCTGCGCACGCCTATGGTGAACACACTCACTCACTGTGTTCATTCATAACCGAAGCATAGTAAACGGCGTTTTCTATGCTTCAGTTTGTGGATAATCAGGAAACCGCTCAGCACAGAGCACTTCCCATTCATTTCCTGTGCAGTGCAGCTGAGGCTGCAGAGAAAAGGCGCGTGTGTTTGAGCTTTGGGGTGCTTTATTAATGAATACACCATTACCTGTAATTTTTACTAAATGCAAACAGTGAGTACCTGAATGTCACTTGCTATCAGCCTATTGCAATCCCTATACAGCAGAGCTCAGACTGGGAAAGAAAGAAGCATCACAAGAAGCCAATGAGTCCCTGTACTGGCAAGAAGCATGCTGATTGGAGGATAAACAAGTGCAGCAGATAAGCCAATCCTTTGGCATTTCTCCTTCACCATCCAATCACAGGCTGTGGGTGTATCCCTGACTGCCTGGGCTAGGTGGGTTGAGTAATGCTGACTGGAAGACTGAGGACATCTAGTGGCGGAAATAAAGTACTGTTGTAGCATTGCAGCAAAAACAGCTTTTGAATTCTTTGGGGGGTTTTATTTTTTGTTTTTGGAGTTTTTGTCGTCACGTCACGTGACTTCATCTGATGAAGTCACGTGACGTGACGACACGCGTTAGGAGCACGGGACGCTGCCACACAACAGCTGATGTTACGAGCACGGCGCTCGCGGAGTTTTACCCCCCAGCTGTCTACTTTTGTAAGTTTTTAGTGTTTTTATACAATAAAGTGTGCCTTTTTGTACGGGATTACGCTATATGCGTTTTTTTTGTCTTAATACTACATCATTTATATGACGCATGACGGGTGGTGAGCTACAGGAGATGTGAGATGTTGGAGGGTCGTTCGGCCAGCGGTGTGGATTATACGAGTTCGGCACTCGTGGTTTGAGGCTTGCGCTCATCTGTCACATGTGAGTGCAACCCCCCCTCCCCCCCTCCTCCACACCCTCCCTCAGCTCCCCACTTTCAAACGGTATTACACCATATGCTGTTCATGTGTTTTTTTCGCATGTGATACCACTGCATTTGTGAGCCATACCATCTGCTGCAACTTTTCTGGATTCCATCTCTTACTGGGTGTCTAATATATATGCTGTATACCTTACAGCTGTAAGGTAAGGGGCCTGTATTCACTGAGGTGCCCCCATCGAAGACCACCCCTCCTCCCCCTGTCATTTGTTGTCTTGATTGGACTGCGACTCAGCATCATTACACTTGGTGGCGGGACTTTTTGATATTCAACACCATTTTTTATATTTTCCATATATATTTTTTAGATGTTTGTTATACATTTTCTCCTGCCATCATCATTTTATTCATTTGATATATTTTTATGTTGCACTTTGTTTCTATAATTTCATTGGTCAAGTGTCTCTGATTTATGTATTAGATCATATGTTACCCCTTTTCCACTTGTTCCTTTGTGCACTTAATGTTATATGCATTTATTGTTTTTATACTTCATTAGCTTGATTGCCCCTTTCATCATGTGCATTGCTCACCTCCATGCGATTTAATACCACTTTACCTCCATGTTCACACTATTGAGTTTTTTATTTGTTCACCATATGCACTAGTCAGTGTGCCTTTCTAGCCATTCACTACACACACTTATCAGTGTGCTGTCCATATATATATTTATATATATATATTTTTTGCTGTTTTATTTATACATTTCTCTTCTCTAGGTCACTCGGCATGTTTGTCACATGCACTTTAGTGTAGTCTTCCCCTTTCCCTATCCCCTTTCCTACCACAGCGCAATTACCACCCCCCTTAGTATATATCCCTTATATAGTGTATATACCCCCTATGAACTCTATACATCACCTCCTATAGATTATCAGTCCCTGCCCTCAAACTTTCTGTAATGGGTATAATGTATAGATCCCCTATTATATTCTGCTTTTTATTCTTCACCTCCTATAGATCCTCATTATTTCTTCTTCTGGAGCTCTTCCCTCAAACCTCCCATAGTTGGCCTCTTATTATATTGTGTGTATACGTCACCTATGTATTCTATACACCAGCCCTTATACATCTGCATTATTTGCTCTCACCAGGTTCCGTCTTTAGGCCGTATAGAGATTTTATATACTATACTGTATATTCTATACATCCCCTCCTATAGAGCGCCATGGTCTTCCCCAGCCCGGGGCCTCCTCTATCTATTCCATATATATTGTGGCTCATTGCTGTATACATCTCGCCTTGTACTGTATATGGCCTTACACCTTATCTTCTATTCCTCTATAGATCGTATCTGATATCATTATATCTGTCACACCTTATATTTCTGTAGTCCAGGGCTTGACAAATCTCAAGTGCCAGATCGCCATGGCGACTAGAAATTACATCCGGGTGCCTGGGTTTTCATCATCTCGCTCCCAGGTGTGAGCAATTTCTATTGGCCGATGCCCCGGACATGCAGTTCTGGGAAGCTGGTTGCTGACCACATGGTTGGCTAGTTCTGGGAAGGCATCAATAGATGCCGCCCCCCCCCTCAGAACTCTGCCCCAGGGGCGCGCTCTGCGATCGCTCTGTCCTTCCCACAAAGCTGAACAAAGATCAATATAAAGGGCCACTCACAGCTTCCCTTTATTATGTGATCAGTTGTGTCCAATCACAGCTTCCCTTTATTATGTGATCAGTTGTGTCCAATCACAGCTTCCCTTTAATATGTGATCAGTTGTGTCCAATCACAGCTTCCCTTTATTATGTGATCAGTTGTGTCCAATCACAGCTTCCCTTTATTATGTGATCAGTTGTGTCCAATCACAGCTTCCCTTTATTATGTGATCAGTTGTGTCCAATCACAGCTTCCCTTTATTATGTGATCAGTTGTGTCCAATCACAGCTTCCCTTTATTATGTGATCAGTTGTGTCCAATCACAGCTGATCGCATTGTAAACAGACTTGTAGGTTATTGGTGGTCCATCCTTCACACGCTGTCAGAGTGGGGGGAGAGCCGGTGTCTTGCCGAGAAAGTTCCCCCCCGGCGGATAAGGACCCCCCCTGTACTGCGCAGGCGCAGCACTTGCGCAGTACTAACGACTAGGAGATGCCGAAAATAGCCGAAGCTGAAAACCTTCAGTCAGCTGTACACGGCGCCTGCGCCCTGAGTCCAGGTTCAAACCCCACCATCCAAGTGGACCTAGAGGGAGAATAAAAAAGTGGCGAGCGCAGCGTGGTGAGCGAAGCGAGGGGCCCTCTTACAGGCGCCGTGTACAGCTGATTTACAACTATTCGGCTTTGGCTATTTCCGCCGGCTCATACTGCGCAAGCGCTGCGCCTGCGCAGTACAGGGGGGTCCTTAACCGCCGAGGGGAACTTTCTCGGCAGAACACCGGTAACCGGCAATTCTAACACACATTTACACTGGCTCGTCGGTGGCGAAGAAAAATTACTTATTTGCAAATATTTTTAATAGAATTTAAAAGAATGTTTGTTTTTTTTTTTTATATTTCAGTCTTTTTCTATTTGTATGAAATGAAAGCTCAATCTCAAAAAAAACGATAATAATGTGATGTGTACAATGTAGCATGACCGCACAATTGTCATTCAAAGTGTGACCGCGCTGAAAGCTGAACATTGTCCTGTATGGAAAGAGGTGAAAGTGTCCGGTATTAAAGGGGTTAACATCGATTAAAAAAAAAAAACAGCTTTAGCTCTGCTTCTTACCTGCAGCAGAGAGAACTTCTTACTTTTTTTTATTCCCTAAACATATCGTCACCTCCTTGTATTCTCTGTGTGTAAACCTGTGCGCTGCTTCTGTGAAGATACATATCAGGGCTACATAAGAGAAGGGGATTTGTCATTGCAAATAAAGCTTTGTTAGTTAGAAAAAACACTGGCTCCTAGATTCAAGGAGAATTTGTCAAGCCCTGCTGTAGTCATACTTCTAGTATATCTCTCACCCCCCTTCTACATGTATGGATCATTCCTGATATAAATATCACCCCCTTCTACATGTATGGATCATTCCTGATATCATAAATATCACCCCCCCTTCTACCTGTATGGATCATTCCTGATATCATAAATATCACCCCCCTTCTACATGTATGGATCATTCCTGATATCATAAATATCACCCCCCCTTCTACCTGTATGGATCATTCCTGATATCATAAATATCACCCCCCTTCTACATGTATGGATCATTCCTGATATCATAAATATCACCCCCCCTTCTACCTGTATGGATCATTCCTGATATCATAAATATCACCCCCCTTCTACATGTATGGATCATTCCTGATATCATAAATATCACCCCCCCTTCTACATGTATGGATCATTCCTGATATCATAAATATCACCCCCTTCTACAAGTATGGATCATTCCTGTTATCATAAATATCACCCCCTTCTACATGTATGGATCATTCCTGATATAAATATCACCCCCTTCTACATGCATGGATCATTCCTGATATCATAAATATCACCCCCCTTCTATATGTATGGATCATTCCTGATATCATAAATATCACCCCCCTTCTACATGTATGGATCATTCCTGATATCATAAATATCACCCCCCCTTCTACCTGTATGGATCATTCCTGATATCATAAATATCACCCCCCCTTCTATATGTATGGATCATTCCTGATATCATAAATATCACCCCCTCTTCTACATGTATGGATCATTCCTGATATCATAAATATCACCCCCTTCTACATGTATGGATCATTCCTGATATCATAAATATCACCCCCCTTCTACATGTATGGATCATCCCTGATATAAATATCACCCCCCTTCTACATGTATGGATCATTCCTGATATCATAAATATCACTCCCCTTCTACATGTATGGATCATTCCTGATATCATAAATATCACCCCCCCTTCTACCTGTATGGATCATTCCTGATATCATAAATATCACTCCCCTTCTACATGTATGGATCATTCCTGATATCATAAATATCACCCCCTTCTACATGTATGGATCATTCCTGATATCATAAATATCACCCCCCCTTCTACCTGTATGGATCATTCCTGATATCATAAATATCACCCCCTCTTCTACATGTATGGATCATTCCTGATATCATAAATATCACCCCCTCTTCTACATGTATGGATCATTCCTGATATCATAAATATCACCCCCTCTTCTACATGTATGGATCATTCCTGATATAAATATCACCCCCCTTCTACATGTATGGATCATTCCTGATATCATAAATATCACCCCCTCTTCTACATGTATGGATCATTCCTGATATCATAAATATCACCCCCCTTCTACATGTATGGATCATTCCTGATGATGGATGGTGGTGGATGAATGATGATGAATGTGGATGATGCCATTGGTCCATGCCTGGAGATAGGACATATATCTGTGAGTAGATCAGCCATGCGGTTGTTCATACTTGCAGTCTGCTGTGCTCCATGGCATGCTGGGCGCTCACTAATGGAACGTTATTAATGAAACGGAGTCTGTCGGAGCCAATGATTCTATAACCTGATTACTATAGTCCATTATATCCTATTGGAGGTCTGTTACCAACAATACTACAAGGTGGATAGGTGGGCAGTGTGATGATTATGTGAATGGGGACGCACTAAGCATGATCCCTTCATATGTCTATATAGGTGAATATTACATATACAGAGCGCACTTCTGTACAGTACATGGCCTCATCATATCATGATTTTTGTTTTTTTTGGATGTGGTTAGGCAGTTATATTTTTATAAAAAAAAAAAAATCATGTTATACTTCCCTCCTCTGTAATGGTTTTGCACAGAGCAGCCCGGATCCTCCTCTTCTGGGGTCCCCCTGCCGTTGCTCCAGGCTCCTCCTCTTCATTGGGTGCCCATGCCGCCCGCTTCAGATTCTCCTCATTTTGATTGACAGCAGCATGAGCCAATCACTCATGCTGCTATCAATCTGTCCAATCAAGAGACAGACAGTGGCGGAAGCCGCAGCGCTCGTGCACATCGTTTGATCGGGCTCAGGTAAGAATAGGGGGGATCGGGGGGGGGGGGCAGCTGGTTGTAAAGGCAGGTCTAGGAGATATTCACAGTACCTACAGGTAAGGCCTCATGCACACGAGACGCCGGTGCAAACTCTGCTGAACACATGTTTTTAAAAGCTGAAACCGGCGTTTAGAAACGCGCGTTTTGCGTCTGCAGAGCAGAGAATGACATTTTGCGACTCAACTTTGGGGCCCCGCATCTCGGGGCCACTTGGTGCTAGGAACCCCAAATTTGGTGTGCTAACACAGTGGAAATAGCACTACAACATATCCAAATGGGGTTCCTAGCACTAAGTGGCCCCGAGATATGGATATTGCATCTGAACCCATTTTTTTGCTTCTGGAAAAACGAGGTTAAACGCAACTGCCTAAAAACGCCAAAAAACGAGACTGTGTACATGGACACATAGGATAACATTGAATGGGTTCAGGGGCAGCTGAAAAAAAGTGTCCAACTGCCTCTGAACACGAGTTTAACAGCGTCTGGTGTGCATGAGGCCTAAGCCTTATTATAGGCCTTTATTACAGGCTTACCTGTAGGTTGAGGTGCTGTAACAGAGTTTACAACCACTTTAACAAAAAAAAAAAAATAAGACTATTTTATTTATTTCAGATACTTGTATAGCGCCGTCAATTTACACAGCGCTTTACATATACATTGTATATTCACATCAGTCCCTACCCTCAAGGAGCTTACTCACATTCATATACTGGGGCCAATTTTAGACAGAAGCAAATTAACCTACCAGCAGGGGCGTTGCTAGGTCTACAAAAGATCTGGGGCTAGAGCCCATAGTAGTGAAGTAAAGAAAGTCATACACATGTATATAATATACGTGTGGGTGTACAGTATATATATCTCTGAGTGTGGATTCCCGCTTACATCAGGGTCCCCAGAGAGCCCTCCGCTTACATCAGGGTTCTCAGAGAGCCCACCCCCCTTACATCAGTGACGCCAGAGCCCCCCTTACATCAGGATCTCTAGAGAGCCTCCCTACTTACATGAGGGTCCCCAGAGCCCCCCTCATTACATCAGGGTCCCCAGAGCCCCCCTCATTGCATCAGGGTCCCCAGAGAGCCCACCCCCTCTTACATCGGGGTCCCCAGAACCCCCTTTACATCAGGGTCCCTAGAGAGCCTCCCTACTTACATCAGGGCCTCCAGAGCCCTCCTCATTACATCAGGGTCCCCAGAGCCCCCCTCATTACATCGGGGTCCTCAGAGAGCCCACCCCCCTTTCATCAGGGTCCCTAGAGAGCCTTCCTACTTACATCAGGGTCCCCAGAGATCCTACCCCTCTTACATCAGGGTAACCAGAGCCCCCTTACATCAGGGTCCCCAGAGAGCCCCAGGGCTCAGGAGTTGGCTACATAAACAATGCAGGGCTCAGCTGTGCCCATCTATGCAGCCTTCAGTGCCCAGCAATGCAGCCTCACCAGTGCCGAGCAGTGCACCCCCCCACTGCAGTGCACTCTGTCCCCTGCACCCCACCACACACACTGTGTAAGTAGAACTCTTACCTTACACAGGTTTACAGCAAGCAGAGCATCTGAGATCGGCATCACAGAGCTGGATGGGGGCGGGAACTACAGAAGTTAACTTTTCACATTAACAGGCTGGTGATTGGTTGCTAGGACTGTCCAGCAACCAATCACCTGCTGTTTAATGAAAAAGTCAACTCCTGCGGTTCCCGCCCCCATCCAGCCCTGTGATACTGGGCGCTCGCCACTGTCCAATGAAGGGGACAGCAGCGAAAATTTCCACGGGCCAGGTGCCCGCATTCAGCGGTGGCGGGCCGGGTGCCAACCCCTGCCCTAGAGACTCGGGGCTATGGGCCCCAGATTCGGGGCTATAGCCTCAATAGCCACCCCCTAGCAACGCCTCTGCCTACCAGCATGTCTTTGGAATGTGGGAGGAAACCCACACAGGCACAGGGAGAACATGCAAACTCCATGCAGTTAGTGTCGTGGTTGGGATTTGAACCAGCGACCCTTTTTACTGCTAGGCGAGAGTGCTTGCCACTACACCACTGTGCCGCCCCACTACACCACTGTGCCGCCTACTACACCACTGTGCCGCCCACTACACCACTGTGCCGCCCACTACACCACTGTGCCCGCCCACTACACCACTGTGCCCGCCCACTACACCACTGTGCACGCCCTACTTTAGTATCACTTTAATGCATAGAATGCACTAAGGTGAAAAACCTTGAGGCTTTAGGCTCCTTTCACAGAAAGTCGCATGATTTTGCTACAGAGGACAGCCAGCGCTACAAAGAGGGGCGTGTCATCCTGGAGCGCGCTCTGGTGTGGGAGAGCGAAGGCTTCGAGGAACACGTCCCGTCCGACAATTCCTGAACTCCATCATTCCATTTCCACGTCAAACTCTCTACGACGTCTTTGCATACAATGTTACCTTCGTCTCCGAGTCGCATTGATAAGATGGAGGAACTGAGAAAGGCCTGCTCAATTATTTCACGTTTTAAGTTATCTGCCACCTCCAGCAAATCTTTCTACGAATGCTGACAGTTTGATTTCACCCCAATAACCCCCCCGAGGGGGAGGGGGGCCCTCACCCCCTCTATGCCAATCTGGCAAATGCCTTATATTATCGATTTTGCTCTGATTCTGGACACTCCGTAATTCAGAAACATTAGAGGTGCATCGAATGGAAATTTGAATGCCGAAACTGAAAATGAGATATTTTTAAAAAATATTCATATTTTTATATACAATTGTATTATATTTGAATTATTACATTTAATTGAGGATATTAATTAATATGAATTTATTGTTGGCCATTATTGGCACCTTTTAGTGCAAAAAAAGCTCAGGAAAAATGGAGTCTCTGACCGTCTCTTGTATCATGTCCTCAGTCTCTGACCGTCTCTTGTATCATGTCCTCACTCTCTGACCGTCTCTTGTATCATGTCCTCAGTCTCTGACCGTCTCTTGTATCATGTCCTCAGTCTCTGACCGTCTCTTGTATCATGTCCTCACTCTCTGACCGTCTCTTGTATCATGTCCTCAGTCTCTGACCGTCTCTTGTATCATGTCCTCAGTCTCTGACCGTCTCTTGTATCATGTCCTCACTCTCTGACCGTCTCTTGTATCATGTCCTCAGTCTCTGTCTCTTGTAGCATGTCCTCAGTCTCTGATCCTCTCTTGTATCATGTCCTCAGTCTCTGACCGTCTCTTGTATCATGTCCTCACTCTCTGACCGTCTCTTGTATCATGTCCTCACTCTCTGACCGTCTCTTGTATCATGTCCTCAGTCTCTGACCCTCTCTTGTATCATGTCCTCAGTCTCTGACCATCTCTTGTATCATGTCCTCAGTCTCTGACCCTCTCTTGTATCATGTCCTCAGTCTCTGACCCTCTCTTGTATCATGTCCTCACTCTCTGACCGTCTCTTGTATCATGTCCTCACTCTCTGACCATCTCTTGTATCATGTCCTCAGTCTCTGACCATCTCTTGTATCATGTCCTCAGTCTCTGACCCTCTCTTGTATCATATCCTCACTCTCTGACCCTCTCTTGTATCATGTCCTCACTCTCTGACCGTCTCTTGTATCATGTCCTCACTCTCTGACCGTCTCTTGTATCATGTCCTCAGTCTCTGACCCTCTCTTGTATCATGTCCTCGGTCTCTGACCCTCTCTTGTATCATGTCCTCATAGGCCTCATGTACACTGCTGTTGGTAAACGATTGTTTGGAGGTAGTTGGATGCTTTTTTTCAGCTGCCCCTGAACTCCTCCAATGTTCTCTTATGTGTACACAGGTTTGTTTAATGTCGTTTTTAGGCAGTTGCGTTTAGAGGCTTTTCTTTGAAGACAAAAAAAATAATTTTAGACGCCAAAGTTTCCGACGTTTCAGACACTAAACGTGGTAGCTCATGTGTCGTTTACAGGCTTTTTTTTTTTTTAATATTTAAAAAAAAAAAAAAAAAAAATCATTTTTGCCTAACGCTTCTAAACGTAAATGCGGAAAAACGGATGTTTTAAACGCGGGTTACTATCTGTCAAGTTAAATCATTCAGGAGAGGTTGTAAAAATGTCCCGTGTACAGGAAGCCTATCAGTGTCCGGATCACACAGAGCGCCGATCTCCCGCTGTGTCCCGGGGGCGGGGTTGGAATTCCTCGGGCCGCAGTAACAAAGCCCCGCCTCCTATGATGGACGTCACACTGCTTCAATTTCCCGCCACTGGATCAGTGTGCCGTCTATCACAGGGGGCTGCCGAACGATTTAGCTCAGTGACACAGAGAGAGATCGCCGCTCTGCGTGACAAGGAGGGAGGGGAGGGCTCTGACTGGGGATGACACCCCCGCCATGTGCGCCCCCCCGCCATGTGCGCCCCCCAGGGCGGACCACCCTGTTTTCGGTGCCATTATTGGCACATTTTTACTTTCGGCCGAATGTAAAAAAAACACCATTTTCGACCAATGTGTTTCAGCGGCCAAAAATTGGGTCCGCTTCTAAAATGTCACTGTCATACCCTCTGCACTCCTCTCCTGTACATACAGTATCTGACAAAAGTAAGTACACCCCTCAGTGACATTTGTGTAAATCTTTTCTTCTATCTTTTCATGTGACAACACTGAAGAAATGACACTTTGCTACAATGTAAAGTAGTGAGTGTACAGCTTGTATAACAGTGTAAATTTGCTGTCCCCTCAAAATAACTCAACACACAGCCATTAATGTCTAAACCGCTGGCAACAAAAGTCAGTACACCCCTAAGTGAAAATCTCCAAATTGGGCCCAATTAGCCATTTTCCCTCCCCGGTGTCATGTGACTCGTTAATGTTACAAGGTCTCAGGTGTGAATGGGGAGCAAGTGTGTTAAATTAGGTGCCCCCTCAATATAACTCAACACACAGCCATTAGAGTAAGAGCCGGTTCACACTAGAAGCGGCACGACTTGCAGGTTGCCTCACCGACCGCGGCGACTTGCAAGACGACTTCTGTATAGAAGTCTATGCAAGTCGCCCCCAAAGTAGTACAGGAACCTTTCTTCTAAGCCGGAGCGACTTGCGTCGCTCCGATTAGAACGGTTCCATTGTACAGAACGGGAGGCGACATGTCAGGCGGCTAGGTCGCCTGACAAGTCGCCCCCGTGTGAACCGGCTCTTAAGGTGATGGACTGGCCAAGCATGTCTCCAGACCTAAACCCTATTGATCATCTGTGGGACATCCTCAAACGGAAGGTGGAGGAGCGCAAGGTCTCTAACATCCACCAGCTCAAGGTCTCTAACATCCACCATCATGGAGGAGGGGAAGAGGACTCCAGTGACAACCTGTGAAGCTCTGGTGACCTCCATGTCTAAGAAGGTTAACGCAGTGCTGGAAAATAATGGTGGCCACACAAAATATTGACACTTTGGGCCCAATTTGGAGATTTTCACTAATGCCGCGTACACATGAGCGGACTTTATGGCGGACTTTGCCCGGCGGATTTTTCGACGTACTTTCTGAATGAACGGACTTGCCTACACACAATCCACCAAAGTCCGTTGAATTCGTACGTGATGACGTACGACCGGACTAAAACAAGGAAGTTCATAGCCAGTAGCCAATAGCTGCCCTAGCGTGGCTTTTTAGTCCGTCGAACTAGCATACAGACGGCGGACTTTTCGACCGGACTCGATTTCAACGGATAAATTTTAAACAAGTTTCAAATCTAAGTCCGTCCAACTTTTGAGAAAACAAAGTCCGCTGGAGCCCACACACATCGAATTGTCCGACGAAATCCAGTCCGCCGGGCAAAGTCCGCCGTAAAGTCCGCTCGTGTGTACGCGGCATTAGGGGTGTACTGACTTTTGTTGCCAGCGGTTTAGACATTAATGGCTGTGTGTTGAGTTATTTTGAGGGGACAGCAAATTTACACTGTTATACAAGCTGTACACTCACTACTTTACATTGTAGCAAAGTGTCATTTCTTCAGTGTTGTCACATGAAAAGATAGAAGAAAAGATTTACAACAATGTGACTGAGGGGTGTACTTACTTTTGTCAGATACTGTATATATACTGTACACTCACCGGCCACTTTATTATTTCCCCCTTGCTAGTAGCGGGTCGGACCCCCTTTATTAGATCCCCCATAGAAATCCGGGGTACGGTACCCCACACATCACGGGGTGCTTCATAAATCTCCCTATAAATCCTGTGCTGGACCGACACCAATTATTCCCATCACCATGACGATGATAAACGATTATTGATTGAATGGATTCTATGATGAAATATTGGAAATCAAACTATTTTGTTTTTTTACTTCTAAATACCCCCCCCCCCCCCCATGATCATTATACCCCCCCTCCCCCCCAGTGATCATTACACCCCTCCTCCCCCCCAGTGATCATTATACCCCCCCTCCCCCCCAGTGATTATACAGACAGATGTAGCTTTCTTATGGGGGGTGTAATAAAGTGACATTTATTATATGGAGGGGTGATTGATAGTTCTATTGACAATCAGAGGTGTGTATGGTGAGGAATGGTCGGGTAATGGATATATACTATATACCAGAAATAGGTGACCCCCTCCCCTCCCAATCACTGATATATGATGGCAATTGTACCATCCCCCCCAGCAATATAAATCATAGAAATAATGGGGTACGGGGCGCTATAATATCCAATCCTCCAATCCAAAATTGATCAATAAATTAAACAACTCATCATCGTTCACAACATATTTACCCCCCCCCCCCCCCCACTGATATAAATATCATTAATATTGGGGTGAGAGATTATATATATAATATATTTTATACATTTATTTATTTATTATTATTGGAGTGATCTATCTATCTATATATATATATATACCCTGTTTCCCCGAAAATAAGACCTAGCGTGATTGTCAGTGATGGCTGCAATATAAGCCCTATCCCCCAAATAAGCCCTAGTTAAAGTCTTTGTAGGTCTTATTTTCAGGGTAGGGCTTATATTGCAGCCATCACTGACAATCACGCTAGGTCTTATTTTCGGGGAAACAGGGTATATATATATAATAAATAATATAAATGATTGGGGTGATATATATATAATTATTATTGGAGTGATCTATATACACATAAGGAGTCCGCTGCTGCCTGATGTCATCACTGGACTCCTCCCCCTACTGCCTTATATGGACTTGTTTACTCCTTATATGCAAATGAGGCAGCTGGCTGGGGCTGCGTCGCCATGACAATAACTGACATGACTGCACTGGACCTCCTATGGGAAGGATTGTGTATGTGACGTTTCTATGGTAATATCTCCATCCCATAATATCATCCATTCCTTCCTGTCTAAAGACTTCATTCACAAGGCTGGAAGAGTCGGATATTGTGATCCCCCAATAAATTATTGGGGTGATATATATATATTTATTATTGGGGTGATATATATATATTTATTATTGGGGTGATATTGATGAGATATTAGTTATGAATGTGCAATCATTGTGATTTGGGGGGGATAACTGATCAGTATGACTCCTCCCCCTCCCCTCCCCCATTAATAAAAAGCTTTTTTTGCTGCAGTGGAGAAGAAATCCAAATAAAAAATAAAATAAAGAAATGTTCTCTTTGTGGGGTGCAGAGGTGACATTTGGGGGAAGTCTTTAGACAGGAAGGAATGGATGATATTATTATGGGATGGAAATATTACCATAGAAACGTCACATACACAATCAGACTGTGATAGAGATCGGAGGGAGAAGGAAGGAGTTTTGTATTCTCTGCAGTTTTGCTGATTATTTGATAATATAATAATGGGGATGATTTGGATAAAGAATATTTATCAGATACGGAATCTTCTGAACACCAACAAAGAAGGAAATGTATTTGTTATACTGGGAGTCTGGATCTTCCAGCACCTGAAATTCCCACCGAGCTTCGCTATTGGTTAGTGAGATTATATATATATATCACTAATGTGTGTGTGTGTGGGGGGGAGGGGGTGACATGCGTTGTGATATATGTATGTGTGTATATTATATATATATAGTGTGGGGGGGGGGGTGACATGCATTGTGATATATATAATATATACACACATACATATATCACATGTGTGTGTGGGGGGGGTGACATGCGTTGTGATATATATATATATAATATACACACATACATATATCTGTGGGGGGGAGGGGGTGACATGCTTTGTGATGTATGTATGTGTGTATATTATATATATATCTGTGGGGGGGAGGGGGTGACATGCGTTGTGATATATGTGTGTATATTATATATATATCTGGGGGGGAGGGGGTGACATGCGTTGTGATATATATAATATATACACACATACATATATCACATGTGTGGGGGGGAGGGGGTGACATGCGTTGTGATATATATATATAATATACACACATACATATATGTGTGTGTGGGGGGGGAGGGGGTGACATGCGTTGTGATATATATATAATATACACACATACATATATCACATGTGTGGGGGGGGGTGACATGCATTGTGATATATATAATATATACACACATACATATATCACATGTGTGGGGGGGGGGGGTGACATGCGTTGTGATATATGTATGTGTGTATATTATATATATATATGTGGGGGGGGTGACATGCATTGTGATATATATAATATATACACACATACATATATCACATGTGTGGGGGGGGGGATGGGGTGACATGCGTTGTGATATATGTATGTGTGTATATTATATATATATATGTGGGGGGGGTGACATGCATTGTGATATATATAATATATACACACATACATATATCACATGTGTGGGGGGGGGAGGGGGTGACATGCGTTGTGATATATGTATGTGTGTATATTATATATATATATGTGTGGGGGGGTGACATGCATTGTGATATATATAATATATACACACATACATATATCACAATGCATGTCACCCCCCCTACATATATATAATATACACACACACACTAGGGCTGCAACTAACGATTATATTCATAATCGATTAGTTGGCTGATTATTATTTAGATTAATGACCTTAAAAAGGAGTGATATATAATTTAGTTAATATGTAACGTTTTATAAAAAAGGCCATTTATTCTGAAATCTCTCTATATAATGATAAATATAAAGAACCGATACAGGAGATCTCCGGGATACAAATGGAAGGAGACAACAGGAAGTGAGAGAAATCCTCCCAAAGTGACATCATCCCTGGGTGTCACCAGAACTAGTGTCCCCATTGGAGGATTTCCCCTCTAATTCCTGTTCTGGTGACAACCCAAAATCTGGAATGTTTCTTTCACTTTTGTTGGTAAATAGAGAGAATGAAGCTCCCTAAAGGGGGCGCAGACAGCAATAAAAACCTGACAGGGGTTCTAATCCCTCTCCACTCCATCTAACACCAACAATAAAAACATTTTCCTTTATTTATAATGTAACATATGGGGGAGAAATGAAAAAAAAAATGATTTGGCAGTGAAAGTGGCAGTTAAAATGTGTGTGTGTGTAGGGGGTGGGGAGGGGGAGGGGTTACTTGGTTTGACAGTTAAAGGGTTGAAACAAATGAACAATATAGTTTGGTGGTGAAAGGGTTAAAAACTGAAAGAATTTGGCAGTTGAAGAGAATGAATCTTCCTAAAGGGGGCGCAGACAGCAATAAAAACCTGACAGGGGTTCTAATCCCTCTCCACTCCATCCAACACTAACAATAAACAAGTTTTCCTTTAGTGATAATTTTACATTTGGGCAAGAAATGTAAAAAACACATTTTGGTTTTGTCGGTAAAACGGTTAAAAATGGGGGGAGGGGAGGGTATAAAAAAAGAAAAGAAGTTGGTTTGGCACTGAAATTGTTAAAAAAAAAAAAACTTACAAAAATCTGTGTTTTGAAAAAAAATGGTTAATAGAAAGGGTTAAAAATGAAAAAAAATTATGATTTTGCAGTGCAAGGGTTAAAAACAAAAGGGGAGGGGAATTGGTTTCATAAATGAAAGGGAAAACATTTGATTTGGCAGTGAAACTGTTAAAAATGGAGAAATAATTGGTGTGTAATAATGATAAAATAAAAGATTTGATGGAGGATTTCTAAGGCTCCATTCACAATGTTATCATAAGAATAGAGATCTTTATTTCAGCCATGGGACTGTAAGGGTTAAATCTCATTCACAATAACATGTTCTTCCAGGAGCCGTATATCCCTATTAGATCCGTATACTGATCCTACAGGCTGAATTCACAAAGCTCACAAATAAGGACGTGGCTCCTTTAAGAAAAATCGTCAGTTATTTTTCAAAAAAAAAAAAAAAAAAAAAGGTCACCTGACTGCAGTCTGCGATCTGATTGGTCCCTCTCCCATTGATGTCATCGGCTGAGTCTGATTGAATCTGATTGGTCCCTCTGCTTATGATGATGTCATCAGCTGAGTCTCTATATAGCCAGACGCAGGGCACTGAGCTCTCAGAAGCTGAGAGATCACTGACCAGTGAACACGTGCTTCTTATCTCTCCTGAGATATTTCTTGTGATTTTATTGGATTTGATTTCGTTCGATTCAATTTCATTGCGATTTCTATTGTCATACATTTAAAGCGAGTTTCTTTATTCCTAATAATGAACCGATTTAAATGTAATCGGCTTTTTTCTCTGAAAAACACCAAAGAGAAAGCCAGCAAAGGAGGGGCAATGGTAGGAGGTATCAGTGGCCAGCCTGCAGATACCCCAACCAAAAAGCCCCCCAAAATGAAGAGGATTGTGCGCGGCTGTTTCAGAGCCGTTGTTGGATGTTTCGGTTCCGGCTGTAAAGTCAATGGACATCACCGATATACAGACACGGAAATTGGTAAGTGTTATGGATAGTGATAGATACAAAAAGTACTCTGGATAAGTCACCTACACTCATCGATCAAATTATTGATTATTTGTTTTCATAGAATTATAGAACAGAAGGAGATATTAAAGTGATTGATAAGCCACAATCTGATCTTTATATCATCTCCTCTGTCAGATAAAGCTCGGTGTGAATTTCAGGTGCTGGAAGATCCAGACTCCCAGTATAACAAATACATTTCCTTCTTTGTTGGTGTTCAGAAGATTCCGTATCTGATAAATATTCTTTATCCAAATCATCCCCATTATTATATTATCAAATAATCAGCAAAACTGCAGAGAATACAAAACTCCTTCCTTCTCCCTCCGATCTCTATCACAGTCTGATTGTGTATGTGACGTTTCTATGGTAATATTTCCATCCCATAATAATATCATCCATTCCTTCCTGTCTAAAGACTTCCCCCAAATGTCACCTCTGCAACCCACAAAGAGAACATTTCTTTATTTTATTCTTTATTTGGATTTCTTGTCCACTGCAGCAAAAAAAGCTTTTTATTAATGCGGGAGGGGAGGGGGAGGAGTCATACTGATCAGTTATCCCCCCCAAATCACAATGATTGCACATTCATAACTAATATCTCATCAATATCACCCCAATAATAAATATATATATATATATCACCCCAATAATTTATTGGGGGATCACAATATCCGACTCTTCCAGCCTTGTGAATGAAGTCTTTAGACAGGAAGGAATAGATGATATTATTATGGGATGGAGATATTACCATAGAAACGTCACATACACAATCCTTCCCATAGGAGGTCCAGTGCAGTCATGTCAGTTATTGTCATGGCGACGCAGCCCCAGCCAGCTGCCTCATTTGCATATAAGGAGTAAACAAGTCCATATAAGGCAGTAGGGGGAGGAGTCCAGTGATGACATCAGGCAGCAGCGGACTCCTTATGTGTATATAGATCACTCCAATAATAATTATATATATATATATCACCCCAATCATTTATATTATTTATTTTATATATATATATATATATATATATATATATATATATCACTCCAATAATAATAATAATAATAATAATATCTATATAAAAATTTTATATATATATATATATATATATATATATATATATATATATATATATATATATATATATATATATACACACAGGTAAAAGCCAGTAAATTAGAATATTTTGAAAAACTTGATTTATTTCAGTAATTGCATTCAAAAGGTGTAACTTGTACATTATATTTATTCATTGCACACAGACTGATGCATTCAAATGTTTATTTCATTTAATTTTGATGATTTGAAGTGGCAACAAATGAAAATCCAAAATTCCGTGTGTCACAAAATTAGAATATTGTGTAAGGGTTAAATTTTGAAGACACCTGGTGCCACAAACTAATCAGCTGATTAACTCAAAACACCTGCAAAGGGCTTTAAATGGTCTCTCAGTCCAGTTCTGAAGCCTACACAAACATGGGGAAGACTTCAGATTTGACAGCTGTCCAAAAGGCGACCATCGACACATTGCACAAGGAGGGAAAGACACAAAAGGTTATTGCTGAAGAGTCTGGCTGTTCTCAGAGCTCTGTGTCCAAACACATTAATAGAGAGGCAAAGGGAAGGAAAAACTGTGGTCAGAAAAAGTGTACAAGCGATAGGGATCACCGCGCCCTAGTCAAGATTGTGAAAAAAAACCCCATCAAAAATGTGGGGGAGATTCACAAGGAGTGGACAGCTGCTGGAGTCAGTGCTTCAAGATCCACCACCAAGAGACGCTTGAAAGACATGGGTTTCAACTGCCGCATACCTCGTGTCAAGCCACTGTTGACCAAGAAACAGCGCGAAAAGCGTCTCACCTGGGCTAAGGAAAAAAAGAGCTGGACTGCTGCTGAGTGGTCCAAAGTCATGTTTTCTGACGAAAGCAAATTTTGCATTTCCTTTGGAAATCGAGGTCCCAGAGTCTGGAGGAAGACAGGAGAGGCACAGGATCCACGTTGCCTGAAGTCTAGTGTAAAGTTTCCACCATCAGTGATGGTTTGGGGTGCCATGTCATCTGCTGGTGTCGGTCCACTCTGTTTCCTGAGATCCAGGGTCAACGCAGCCGTCTACCAGCAAGTTTTAGAGCACTTCATGCTTCCTGCTGCTGACCTGCTCTATGGAGATGGAGATTTCAGGTTCCAACAGGACTTGGCGCCTGCACACAGCGCAAAATCTACCCGTGCCTGGTTTACGGACCATGGTATTTCTGTTCTAAATTGGCCAGCCAACTCCCCTGACCTTAGCCCCATAGAAAATCTGTGGGGTATTGTGAAAAGGAAGATGCAGAATGCCAGACCCAACAACGCAGAAGAGTTGAAGGCCACTATCAGAGCAACCTGGGCTCTCATAACACCTGAGCAGTGCCAGAAACTCATCGACTCCATGCCACGCCGCATTAATGCAGTAATTGAGGCAAAAGGAGCTCCAACCAAGTATTGAGTATTGTACATGCTCATATTTTTCATTTTCATACTTTTCAGTTGGCCAACATTTCTAAAAAATCCCTTTTTTGTATTAGCCTTAAGTAATATTCTAATTTTGTGACACACGGAATTTTGGATTTTCATTTGTTGCCACTTCAAATCATCAAAATTAAATGAAATAAACATTTGAATGCATCAGTCTGTGTGCAATGAATAAATATAATGTACAAGTTACACCTTTTGAATGCAATTACTGAAATAAATCAAGTTTTTCAAAATATTCTAATTTACTGGCTTTTACCTGTATATATATATATATATATATAGATAGATCACTCCAATAATATAATCAGCACATTGATTATCAGTGCAGCCCCCCATGAGAGGTGCCCAACAACTGCCAGCAGTGCCCCCTCAAAGTCTCTCAGTGCCCACCACAGTGCCAATCAGTGCCCGCCACAGTGCCAATCAGTGCCCACCATAGTCCCCACCACAGTGCCAATCAGTGCTGCCTATAAGTGTCCATCAGTGCTGCATATCAGTGCCAACTCATCAGTGCACATCAGTGAAGGAGAAAACAACATTTTATGACAAAATAAGAAAAAAGTTTTTTTGTTCAAAAATTGGGTCTTTTTTAGACCCCGAGGTGATGAAATACCAGCAAAAGAAAGCTCTATTTGTGGGAAGAAAATGATAAAAATGTAGTTTGGGTACAGTGTTGTATGACTGCGTAATTGTCATTCAAATTGTGACAGCGCTGAAAGCGGAAAATTGTCCTGGGCAGGAAGGGGGGGAAGTGCCGGTATTGAAGTGGTGAATCTTCAACTGCCATAATGCTGCACATGTGATCAGTTATGACAGCAGCCATTGGATGGTTTCACAGTTTGGTTGAGAGCACAACCAATGTGACAGTTAGCATTCCCGACATGCCAGAAATAGAAATGTTTTTTGAAACTGTTAAATCGATGGGATTCCTTCCTCTTTAATACAAGTAGAAAGCGTTTTATTTATAAATAACGCACAGGCACGAGGATGCACTGATGAGTTGGCACTGATATGCAGCACTGATGGACACTTATAGGCAGCACTGATTGGCACTGTGGTGGGGACTGTGATGGGCACTGTGGTGGGCACTAAGAGACTTTGAGGGGGCACTGCTGGCAGTTGTTGGGCACCTCTCATGGGGGCTGCACTGATAATCAATGTGCTGATTATCAGCACAGACCCCCCCTCTGACAGAGAGAGCTGCCGATTGGCTCTCCCTGTCAGCGCGAACCGAGGAATGCCGTTTCCCGGCACTTCCAGGTTCACGCGATGATCACGTGGTAAGAAGCCTCTGTCAGGACTCCGGTGTCAGGACTCTGCAGCCCTGATACATGGGAGTCAGCGCAGAGGGGGGAGGGTAGAAACTGGTAGGATCAGCCAGCTATTTCATACACAGCACAAGCACTGTGCTCTATAACAGGCTTTAAAGGAACAGGATCTTCTTTAATGGTGCAAAAAAACACACAAAAATATATTTTTTTATAAAAACATTGTTATTGGAGTCCAAAGTTTTAAAAGAAACGGGGGGACAATGAATGTTGTCCACATTTCATAAAGACAATTCAGTGCACATGTACAATATACACATAAAGTAGTTACTGTAACCAGAGTGATGCTTGTTGCTTGACATGTTTCACTTTTCAGCTTCTTCAGGAGCTTATAAAGCAATATGTAGCTACAAAAAGACAAATACAATCAAAATAAAAAATAAACAACAATAATTCCAAAAATTTGCATAAAGAATTTTTAGTAATTATGCATGACCGTAAATTAACAATTCTGTTATCAAAGTAAATGTGTATCAAAAAGATATAACAACATAAATATGTTCAATGAATATTAGGGGTGCAACGGATCGTCATTGATCCGTGATCTGTACGGATCAACCTCCGCGGATCGGGACACCCGCGATCCGCAGAGCGCTCTGTGGCCTCGGCCATAGGAAAGGCCGCGGCTTCGGCCTAGCTCCGGAGCGGCGGCCATCTTGGTACACCCGGCGGCCGTTTACCACGTGATCGCTCTGTCAAATCACGTAACAAACCGGCGTTATGTCATGACACCGGTTCCTCTCTCCCCTCTGTGTACTGATCTGTACAGTGTAGGGGAGAGTTCGGATGGCAGCAGTGCCAATACTCTGCAATGCCCTGACAATACTCTGCCATACCCTGCCAATACTCTGCCATACCCTGCCAATACTCTGCCATACCCTGCCAATACTCTGCCATACCCTGCCAATACTCTGCCATACCCTGCCAATACTCTGCCAATACTCCCGCCAATACCCTGCAATACTCTGCCATACCCTGCTAATATATTACAGTGGGGGAGATTGTGGATATTACAGTGGGGGAGATTTTTTTTTGTTGATCCGAGCCGTGACTCCTGATCCGAGGAACGATCCGAACCATCAGTTTTTTGATCCGTTGCACCCCTAATGAATATCCATGAGGGTCAGCACTATACAGAGAAGCACACAACATGAACATAAAACTCACCATGTATATAGAATGTAATCAAGCAAATGCACACTAGTAAAGGGTCCAAAACTGATGTAAGAAGAGGTACCCAGGCCCCCTACAGTGTCCCATCTGATAACAAATAGAGATCATGCACCCATCACCAAGACCAACATACACATAAGAAGGGCTTGAAGATCAAATCTACCAAGCGTATCCTCAAAACTCACAGTATCTGTCAGAACAAAGACATAGCGGCCACCAGGCCAGACGGGACTGGTGGCCCCAGCCACAGAGCCGGCCATGGAGCAGGAGGTGGCTGCTATGTCTTTGTTCTGACAGATACGGTGAGTTTTGAGGATACGCATGGTAGGTTTGATCTTCAGGCCCTTCTTATGTGTATGTTGGTCATGCTGATGGGTGTATGATCTCTATTTGTTATCAGATGGGACACTGTAGGTGTCCTGGGGGATGCCATTTATTAAATATGTCCGCATTCATCATCACGGGTGTTTAATAATAAGAAACAGAAGCACTGCAGATTACTCCACCTCACCCGAAAGTCAAGAATCAGACCCCTTTTTCATTTTAGTGGGTCGGCATAACTGCCAGGCAACCAAAATTTTTATATGAAGGCCATTAGTCATCCCTGTAATTTTGAGCATTTCTCTCCATAATTTTATGTTATATATATATATATATTATATTGTAGGTGAAGGTGCTAAATCTGATTCTTTTTTATTGCAGATGTGCGCGGTATTTACTGCAGACACAGCTCACAAGGCAGGACTACCCCAGTGAGCGAGACAGAATATGAAAGCTGCATTGAGACTCCCCCAGCATGTGACGTTCACACGGAGACTCCCCCAGCATGTGACGTTCACACGGAGACTCCACCAGCATGTGACGTTCACACGGAGACTCCACCAGCATGTGACGTTCACACGGAGACTCCACCAGCATGTGACGTTCACACGGAGACTCCACCAGCATGTGACGTTCACACGGAGACTCCACCAGCATGTGACGTTCACACGGAGACTCCACCAGCATGTGACGTTCACACGGAGACTCCACCAGCATGTGACGTTCACAAGGATACTCCACCAGCATGTGACGTTCACAAGGATACTCCACCAGCATGTGACGTTCACATTGAGACACCACCTGAATGTCACATTCATGTTGAGAATACAGCACAATGTGAGGTTCATGTTGAGAACCCACCAAAATACCAGGGCAGCCATTTGAATATCTCCTCCCATGAAGATGAGGGCAAGCCTAAAGAAAAGGATAGGCAGATCCTGGTGGTAGGGGACTCTGTTATTAGAGGAACAGAAAGAGCAATCTGTCAGAAAGACCACGATCAACGAACAGTATATTGTTTCCCAGTCGCACGAGTTCGGGACATTGCAGATCGGATGGACGGATTGTTGGATGGGGCTGGGGAGGATCCAGTTGTCATGGTACATATTGGAACCAATGACAACTTTAGAAGAAAATGGAGCACCCTACAAAATGATTTCAGGGACTTAGGGGCTATATTGAAGAAAAGGACCTCCAAGGCAGCATTTTCAGAAATACTGCCTGTACCTCGAGCCACACCAAGGAGGCAACAGGAGCTTAGGGAGCTTAGCAAGTGGCTGAAAAATTGGTGCAGGAAGGAGGGGTTTGGCTTCATGGAGACCTGGACTGACTTTTCAATGTGTCACTTGCTCTACAGCAGGGATGGACTGCACTTAAATGAGCAGGGTGCAGCCCTGTTGGGAAAGAAAATAACCAAAAGGGTGGAAAAAATGTTAAATCCACCACCAGCATGTGACGTTCACATGGAGACGCCAGCAGCATGTGATGTTCACACGATGACACCATCAGCATGTGACGTTAACACGGAGACTTCACCAGCATGGGATGTTCACATGGAGATTCCACTAGCATGTGACATTTACACGGAGACTCCACCAGCATGTGACGTTCACACGGAGACTCCACCAGCATGTGACGTTCACACGGAGTCTCCACCAGCATGTGACGTTCACACGGAGTCTCCACCAGCATGTGACGTTCACACGGAGACTCCACCAGCATGTGACGTTCACACGGAGACTCCACCAGCATGTGACGTTCACACGGAGACTCCACCAGCATGTGACGTTCACACGGAGACTCCACCAGCATGTGACGTTCACACGGAGACTCCACCAGCATGTGACGTTCACGCGGAGACTCCACCAGCATGTGACGTTCACACGGAGACTCCACCAGCATGTGACGTTCACACGGAGACTCCACCAGCATGTGACGTTCACACGGAGACTCCACCAGCATGTGACGTTCACACGGAGACTCCACCAGCATGTGACGTTCACACGGAGACTCCACCAGCATGTGACGTTCATACGGAGACTCCACCAGCATGTGACGTTCACACGGATACTCCACCAGCATGTGACATTCACACGGATACTCCACCAGCATGTGACAAGCACTCCACCAGCATGTGTGAGGTCAAGCCTAAAGAAAAGGATAGGCAGATCCTGGTGGTAGGGGACTCTGTTATTAGAGGAACAGAAAGAGCAATCTGTCAGAAAGACCACGATCAACGAACAGTATATTGTTTCCCAGTCGCACGAGTTCGGGACATTGCAGATCGGATGGACGGATTGTTGGATGGGGCTGGGGAGGATCCAGTTGTCATGGTACATATTGGAACCAATGACAACATTAGAAGAAAATGGAGCACCCTACAAAATGATTTCAGGGACTTAGGGGCTATATTGAAGAAGAGGACCTCCAAGGCAGCATTTTCAGAAATACTGCCTGTACCTCAAGCCACACCAAGGAGGCAACAAGAGCTTAGGGAGCTTAGCAAGTGGCTGAAGAACTGGTGCAGGAAGGAGGGGTTTGGCTTCATGGAGACCTGGACTGACTTTTCAATGTGTCACTTGCTCTACAGCAGGGATGGACTGCACTTGAATGAGCAGGGTGTAGCTCTGTTGGGAAAGAAAATAACCAAAAGGGTGGAAAAAATGTTAAATCAACCACGTGTCATTCACATCGAGACTCCTCCAGCATGCAACGATTCTGTTGAGACTCAGGCAGAATGTAACTTTCCCACTAAGACACCGGCAGATTGTGGCGTTACCACTGAGACTCTGGCAGAATGTGACGTTCATCAGCAGCTTCTGAATCACAGACTCAACTAAAAGTCTAAGGAACCCTCCCAGGGACCAGGTACGGCTTTACCAACACAGGTCCCTACACTGGTGGCGGCTGCCACTCCAGTATCCAGAGGGCCTTCCCATCAGCCCTCTATTTCCCTTTTTGGAGCTTCTGAATCACCAACTATGAATGCAAATGGACAAACAAGATGATTGACTGTTCCTAGAAGAAGATCCAACAAAAAGTCTGAGGAAGCCTCCCTGGGACCAGGTACGGCTGTACCAACACAGGTCCCTACACTGGTGGCGGCTGCCACTCCAGTATCCAGAGGGCCTTCCCATCAGCCCTCTATTTCCCTTTTTGGAGCTTCTGAATCACCAACTATGAATGCAAATGGACAAACAAGATGATTGACTGTTCCTAGAAGAAGACTCAACAAAAAGTCTGAGGAAGCCTCCCTGGGACCAGGTACGGCTGTACCAACACAGGTCCCTACACTGGTGGCGGCTGCCACTCCAGTATCCAGAGGGCCTTCCCATCAGCCCTCTATTTCCCTTTTTGGAGCTTCTGAATCACCAACTATGAATGCAAATGGATAAACAAGATGATTGACTGTTCCTAGAAGAAGACTCAACAAAAAGTCTGAGGAAGCCTCCCTGGGACCAGGTACGGCTGTACCAACACAGGTCCCTACACTGGTGGCGGCTGCCACTCCAGTAACCGGAGGGTCTTCCCATCAGCCCTCTATTTACCTTTCTGCAGCTTCTGCAGAAGCTTTAAGGTTCGACAATACGTCGCCAAAACATAATCACCTGAAGAACAAGGGGGAGTATGGAAGAGGGAGAGAGGGAGGAAAAGGGGGGAAAGGTTGGAGAAAGAAGGGGGTGAGGGTTGGGGGGAACCCTCACACCCCTTCCTTACCCCTAACCTCCCCCCCTCCTTTCCTCAGTCTCTCCCTCTTCCATACTCCCCCTCGGGCGTGTGTTGGACCGGCTAAGGGGAGGTTGGAGGCCGGTATTCTTTGGGTGTGTTTTGGAGTGTTATATACATAGATTGCAGTTTAGAATAAGTTTGGATTTCTTCTGGAGGCGCTTTGAGTGGACATAATTGATGAACTCCGTTCAGCAGGGGCAGGCCTTGGAGAACAGAGGCCGCATACAGGCAGCACAGAGGCTTAGAGGTTAGCCTTGCAGCACTGGGGTCCATGGTTCAAATCCTGACCAGGACACTATCTGCATGGAGTTTGCATGTTCTCCCTGTGCTTGCGTGGGTTTCCTCCGGGTACTCCGGTTTCCTCCCACACTACAAAGACATGCTACCTTGCGTTGGTGGTGCAGTGGTGAGCATAGCTGCCTTTCAAGCAGCTGACCCGGGTTCGATTCCCGGCCAACGCCTTCTCCAATACTTGGAGTCCTCAGAGAGAAAAGCACTATACAAGGGTGGAATGAAGAATGAAGCGAATGTGTGGAATGTTTGAGGAAGAAAATGTTCCCCCAGAATCTATAGAAGGTGAACCCAGCAACTGATAGATGACGCTTAGGCTGCGATCACACCTAGGCCTTCCGGATTGCGGGCGGAATTACTGCGATTCCAGATTGTGATCCAGTTATTTTCAATGGCGCCCCAATCACGGGACAATATTGTCACCTGACAAATCACACAAAAAAAATTGCGGGACGCCTATTTCCCATAGGCCGTCAGGCAACAATTGCGGCAAAATCACGCCTCGATTGGGATGATATTGAAAGTAAAGGGATCGCAAGCATGTGCTGCGTTTTGCACCGATTCGGGAATCCAGAACACCTAGGTGTGACCAAATCCTCGCCGTGTCTATCATACGACAAGAACTTCCTGCACAAACGTCCCCCAACATGAATAATACACCCATACCCCCCCAACATGAATATTACACCCATACTCCCCCATCAGGAATATTACACCGACAAGCCCCAACATGAATATTACACCCATACCCACCCAACATGAATATTACACCGACACCCTCCCAGCAGGAATATTACACACATACCCCCCAGCAGGAATATTACACCCATACCCCCCCAACATGAATATTACACCCATACCCCCCCAACATGAATATTACACCGACACCCCCCATCCTGACACTGACGTCCCCCCAGGAATATTACACCGACACCCCCCATCCTGACACTGACGTCCCCCCAGGAATATTACACCGACACCCCTCATCCTGACACCCCCCAGGAATATTACACCGACACCCCCCATCCTGACCTCCCCCCAGGAATATTACACCGACACCCCCCATCCTGACACTGACATCCCCCCAGCAGGAATAAGAAAATAAGGATGATCCTCAGCTCCATCTAGTGGTCATAATGCAGTACATGTATGACAGGAAGCTACACAGACCAATAGGGTGGTTAGAGGGTTGGAAAGGGGAGGCCACGATGTGTCCATGCCCAGTAAGTGCCAAAATATTTCCTCTGCTCGGGGGTCCACACTTAAGGCAAGGTGATTTCCATTCTAGCAGCAGCTTTGATAGAAAATAAAGTGTGTCGCTGTGGTGAAGCAGGGGCTGTTATGTGATAGTACTTACCCTTGGAGGATCTTCCACAGGCTTTGGCACACAGCTCTCTTTGTTGCTCCACTTCATCTTTCTCTTGATATTCACTTAACAAGGAGCTGAGGTATTCTTCCTGTGACAAGAAGAAGGGAAGACGTAAGAGTCCCTATCCTGGACAAGAAGAGCTCAGCAATCAAGGCTTCATAGCAGGACTCCAGGCAGACCTTAAAGTGGACCTCTCAGCAACTTTACAAGTCTGCATGAAGAAATAGAATATACCGTATTCTTCTATCCCTTCTACAAGTGCAAAAATGTCACTTTTCATCCTGCCGGAAATATACAGAGCTCAGAACTTTCTGCTCTCGTTGTCTCTGGACTGTTTTCAGTCCCAGTTCTCTATGTGGACTACAAAACATCACCTCACTATGTTATAGACAGGGGGGAGTATTCTGTAGTCCAAACACACTTTCTGTCCTACGGTGACAACGTCTCCATAGATTCAGTACAGTGAGTGTTGTCACCATAGGACAGGAAGTTACTGGCAGGATCAAAGACAAAGGGAAAAGAAAACAAATGCAGCCACCATATCTAAGGACTCGTCAGCTGAAGTATAGTACATTTTTGTATTTCGGATTCCCCCATAAATCAGTTGGCCCCATCCGTGTACCCCCACAAATTACTTGCCCCATCAGAGTACATATATAGATCAGTTGCCCCATTACAGTGTCCCCATAGATTAATTGCCCCATCAAACAGCCCCCATAGATTAGTTGCCCCATCAAACTGCCCCCATAGATTAGTTGCCTCATCATCGTGCCCCCATAGATTAGTTTCCTCCATCACAGAGCTCAGTGTACCTGTAGGAGAACTCCCTATAGCCTGGCAGGCAGAAGGTGGGAGCTGGCAGGAGAAATGTGCTGCAGGGCACACAGCAGGCACGTGAAGTCATTGGTTGCTAGGCATGCCGGCATCTCTAGCAACCAATGACTGCTGCTCAATGGACCAGGACTTGTGGGCGGTCCGCCATGTTAGTGAAGGCTCCATGAACCTATCAGCCTGTGCAGGAGGTGGAGCCAGGGACTTTGTGGGAGGAGACTCATCTAATCTCTCGGTGTAGGAGAATTCAGACTGAGGAGTGGGTGGAGCAGAATAGTTAGGGGCGGGGCAAAGGAGTATGACGTAATGTTGTCGGGGAGGTGCTAGGAGAGGGAGCCTGTCACCTGTGCCCTGCCCCCGAGCATAATGCCTGGGTCATGCCCCCCCCCTTGTCTTGGCCCCCTGCTTCCAGTCATATGCTCTATTGATCTACTGACCACCCCCCCATAGATCTCCTGCTCTGTATGGACAATCACTCATGCCCAATACTTGGGGAAAAGGAAAAATTGGAACAGGGAACAAAGGAATATAAATGTAAATATGGCGGAACACGGCATGCCGCGGTGACAACTTTCCACCATATCAGTCTCCGGTCACATCTGCGCGTTCCGGTAATGCGCACAGAAATGCACGTTTCCACGCAATCCCGGAACACGCAAAAATATCTGCCTCCCGCTTGTAGTGCCATTTATTGTAAATGTCCCCCCAAAACGTGAGACCCCAATACAAGAAATGTGGCAAAATACGCGGGAAAGAAAACAAAGCGGAACGCGTCATGAGATACTTTGTCAGGCTTGTGGGGCATAGGGCAACGCACTGAAATCAACGGGGGGCGCTATGCTTGTTGGGGGTTTGTCATCCAGGTGTATGTCAGAGGAGTGACTGGGACCGGCATTGGTGTCAGCGGACGCACTATTAACCCTCAGCATTGGTGTCAGCGGACGCACTATTAACCCCCAACATTGGTGTCAGTGGACGCTCTATTAACTCCCGGCATTGGTGTCAGCGGACACACTATTAACCCCCAACATTGATGTCAGCGGACGCACTATTAACCCCCAGCATTGGTGTCAGCGGACGCACTATTAACCCCAGCATTGGTGTCAGCAGACGCACTATTAACCCTCAGCATTGGTGTCAGCGGATGCACTATTAACCCTCAGCATTGGTGTCAGCGGACGCACTATTAACCCTCAGCATTGGTGTCAGCGGATGCACTATTAACCCCCAACATTGGTGTCAGTGGACGCACTATTAACTCCCGGCATTGGTGTCAGCGGACGCACTATTATCCCCCAGCATTGGTGTCAGCGGATGCTCTATTAACTCCCGGCATTGATGTCAGCGGACGCACTATTAACCCCCGGCATTGGTGTCATTGGACGCACTATTAACTCCCGGCATTGGTGTCAGCGGACACACTATTAACCCCCAGCATTGGTGTCAGCGGACGCACTATTAACTCCCGGCATTGGTGTCAGCGGACACACTATTAACCCCCAGCATTGGTGTCAGCGGACGCACTATTAACCCCCAACATTGGTGTCAGCGGATGCTCTATTAACTCCCGGCATTGGTGTCAGCGGACACACTATTAACCCCCAGCATTGGTGTCAGCGGATGCTCTATTAACCCCGGCATTGGTGTCAGCGGACGCACTATTACCCTGGCATTGGTGTCAGCGGACGCACTATTAACCCCCAACATTGGTGTCAGCGGACGCACTATTATCCCCGGCATTGGTGTCAGCGGACGCACTATTAACCCCCAGCATTGGTGTCAGCGGACGCACTATTAACCCCCAGCATTGGTGTCAGCGGACGCACTATTAACCCCCAGCATTGGTGTCAGCGGACGCACTATTAACCCCCAGCATTGGTGTCAGCGGACGCGCTATTAACCCCCAGCATTGGTGTCAGCGGACGCACTATTAACCCCCAGCATTGGTGTCAGCGGATGTACTATTAACCCCGGCATTGGTGTCAGCGGACGCACTATTAACCCCCGACATTGGTATCAGCAGACGCATTATTAATCCCCAGCAATGGTGTCAGCGGATGTACTATTAACTCCCGGCATTGGTGTCAGCGGATGTACTATTAACCCTCAGCATTGGTGTCAGCGGATGTACTATTAACCCCGGCATTGGTGTCAGCGGACGCACTATTAATCCAGGCATTGCTGTCCGCGGACGCACTATTAACCCCCGACATTGGTATCAGCAGACGCATTATTAATCCCCAGCAATGGTGTCAGCGGATGTACTATTAACTCCCGGCATTGGTGTCAGCGGACGCACTATTAACCCCCGACATTGGTATCAGCAGACGCATTATTAATCCCCAGCAATGGTGTCAGCGGATGTACTATTAACTCCCGGCATTGGTGTCAGCGGATGTACTATTAACCCTCAGCATTGGTGTCAGCGGATGTACTATTAACCCCGGCATTGGTGTCAGCGGACTTACTATTAACCCCGAGATTCAGTGATGTCCCCTGGTATCACCCCCCCCAGGGATTCTGCAATGTCCCCTGGTATCACCCCCCCCCCCGAGATTCAGCGATGTCCCCTGGTATTTCCCCCCCCCCCCCCCCCCCCAGAGATTCAGTGATGTCCCCTGGTATCCCCCCCATCCATACTTGTCAGGCTCCATGATGAATCAGACTGCCTCAGTTGACGCTGACCAAAAAAGTACACAATGAATTCCATCTGCTTCTGGTGGTCACAAATCTGCAGAATCAGAGAGCTGAACCTCCAGGAGAGGAAGTCCTTCACCTTCTGGGGGGCGGAGACACTGCATGAAAGGGGGGGAAATACAAAACCACATCAGGAAGTAAATCAACATTATTTCCTATATATCATTATTATTCACAATAAATATACATTTTATATGGATGTGAAACCATTTCCAGGTGTGTCAATGTCCCAGAGACACACCCCCAGAGACACACCCCCGAGACACCCCCCCAGAGACACACCCCCAGAGACACACCTCAGAGAGACACCTCAGAGAGACACACCCCCCAGAGACACCCCCCAAGACACACACCCCCAGAGACACACCCCCAGACACACACCTCCAGAGACACACACCCCCAAACACACACCCGAGACACACCCCAGAGACACAACCCAGAGACACAACCCAGAGACACACTCCAGAGACACACTCCAGAGACACACCCCCAGGGATACACCCCCCCCCCCAGAGACACACCTCCCAGAGACACACCCCCAAAGACACACCCCCAGAGACACAACTCAGAGACACACACCCAGGGATACACCCCAGTGACACACCCCCAAAGATACACTCCAGAGACACAACCCAGAGACACACCCCCAAAAATACACTCCAGAGACACCCCCCCAAAGATACACTCCAGAGACACACCCCCTGGGATACACCCCAGAGACACACCCCCAGGGATACACCCCAGAGACACACCCCCAGGGATACACCCCAGAGACACACCCCCAGGGATACACCCCAGAGACACACCCCCTCCTTACACTGGTGGTCATGGTAGTACCTCCATACACTGGTGGTCATGGCAGTACCTCTTTACACTGGTGGTCATGGCGGTACCTCCATACACTGGTGGTCATGGCGGTACCTCCATACACTGGTGGTCATGGCGGTACCTCCGTACACTGGTGGTCATGGCGGTACCTCCGTACACTGGTGGTCATGGCGGTACCTCCGTACACTGGTGGTCATGGCGCTACCTCCGTACACTGGTGGTCATGGCGGTACCTCCGTACACTGGTGGTCATGGTGGTACTTCTGTACACTGGTGGTCATGGTAGTACCTCCGTACACTGGTGGCCATAGTAGTACCTCTTTA
Organism: Lithobates septentrionalis; assembly: GCA_037952835.1. NCBI lineage: Eukaryota > Metazoa > Chordata > Amphibia > Anura > Ranidae > Lithobates > Lithobates septentrionalis. The sequence continues at coordinate 49,517 of JBBDGP010000890.1, read as the reverse complement.
CACTGGTGGTCATGGCGGTACCTCTTTACACTGGTGGTCATGGCAGTACCTCTGTACACTGGTGGTGATGGCAGTACCTCCTTACACTGGTGGTCATGGTAGTACCTCCTCACACTGGTGGTCATGGTAGTACCTCCGTACACTGGTGGTCATGGTAGTACCTCCGTACACTGGTGGTCATGGCAGTACCTCCGTACACTGGTGGTCATGGTAGTACCTCCTCACACTGGTGGTCATGGTAGTACCTCCGTACACTGGTGGTCATGGCAGTACCTCCGTTCACTGGTGGTCATGGCAGTACCTCCGTACACTGGTGGCCATAGTAGTACCTCTTTACACTGGTGGTCATGGCAGTACCTCCGTACACTGGTGGCCATAGTAGTACCTCTTTACACTGGTGGTCATGGTAGTACCTCTTTACACTGGTGGTCATGGTAGTACCTCCGTACACTGGTGGTCATGGTAGTACCTCCGTACACTGGTGGTCATGGTAGTACCTCCTTACACTGGTGGTCATGGCAGTACCTCCGTACACTGGTGGTCATGGTAGTACCTCCTCACACTGGTGGTCATGGTAGTACCTCCTTACACTGGTGGTCATGGTAGTACCTCCGTACACTGGTGGTCATGGCAGTACCTCCGTACACTGGTGGTCATGGTAGTACCTCCGTACACTGGTGGTCATGGTAGTACCTCCGTACACTGGTGGTGATGGCAGTACCTCCGTACACTGGTGGTCATGGTAGTACCTCCGTACACTGGTGGTCATGGTAGTACCTCCGTACACTGGTGGTCATGGTAGTACCTCCTTACACTGGTGGTCATGGTAGTACCTCCGTACACTGGTGGTCATGGCAGTACCTCCGTACACTGGTGGTCATGGTAGTACCTCCGTACACTGGTGGTCATGGTAGTACCTCCGTACACTGGTGGTGATGGCAGTACCTCCGTACACTGGTGGTCATGGTGGTACCTCCTCACACTGGTGGTCATGGTAGTACCTCCTTACACTGGTGGTCATGGCAGTACCTCTGTACACTGGTGGTCATAGTAGTACCTCCTTACACTGGTGGTCATGGTAGTACCTCCTCACACTGGTGGTCATGGTAGTACCTCCGTACACTGGTGGTCATGGTAGTACCTCCGTACACTGGTGGTCATGGTAGTACCTCCGTACACTGGTGGTCATGGTAGTACCTCCATACACTGGTGGTCATGGCGGTACCTCCATACACTGGTGGTCATGGCAGTACCTCTTTACACTGGTGGTCATGGCGGTACCTCCATACACTGGTGGTCATGGCAGTACCTCTTTACACTGGTGGTCATGGCGGTACCTCCATACACTGGTGGTCATGGCGGTACCTCCATACACTGGTGGTCATGGCGGTACCTCCATACACTGGTGGTCATGGCGGTACCTCCGTACACTGGTGGTCATGGCAGTACCTCTTTACACTGGTGGTCATGGCGGTACCTCCATACACTGGTGGTCATGGCGGTACCTCCATACACTGGTGGTCATAGCGGTACCTCCATACACTGGTGGTCATGGCGGTACCTCCGTACACTGGTGGTCATGGCAGTACCTCCTTACACTGGTGGTCATGGCAGTACCTCTTTACACTGGTGGTCATGGCGGTACCTCCATACACTGGTGGTCATGGCGGTACCTCCATACACTGGTGGTCATGGCGGTACCTCCATACACTGGTGGTCATGGCGGTACCTCCATACACTGGTGGTCATGGCGGTACCTCCATACACTGGTGGTCATGGCGGTACCTCCATACACTGGTGGTCATGGCTGTACCTCCATACACTGGTGGTTATGGCGGTACCTCCGTACACTGGTGGTCATGGCGGTACCTCCGTACACTGGTGGTCATGGTGGTACCTCTGTACACTGGTGGTCATGGTAGTACCTCCGTACACTGGTGGCCATAGTAGTACCTCTTTACACTGGTGGTCATGGCAGTACCTCTGTACACTGGTGGTCATGGTAGTATCTACGTACACTGGTGGTCATGGCAGTACCTCCTTACACTGGTGGTCATGGTAGTACCTCCTCACACTGGTGGTCATGGTAGTACCTACGTACACTGGTGGTCATGGCAGTACCTCCGTACACTGGTGGTCATGGTAGTACCTCCATACACTGGTGGTCATGGTAGTACCTCCGTGCACTGGTGGTGATGGCAGTACCTCCTTACACTGGTGGTCATGGTAGTACCTCCGTACACTGGTGGTGATGGCAGTACCTCCGTACACTGGTGGTCATGGTAGTACCTCCGTACACTGGTGGTCATGGTAGTACCTCCTTACACTGGTGGTCATGGCAGTACCTCCGTACACTGGTGGTCATGGTAGTACCTCTGTACACTGGTGGTGATGGCAGTACCTCCTTACACTGGTGGTCATGGTAGTACCTCCGTACACTGGTGGTCATGGTAGTACCTCCGTACACTGGTGGTGATGGCAGTACCTCCTTACACTGGTGGTCATGGTAGTACCTCCGTACACTGGTGGTCATGGTAGTACCTCCGTACACTGGTGGTGGGTGAATTCTTTATTCTGATTCCATAGAACAGTACGAGTCCCACAGGAACTCTGGAACATCATATACCTTTTCTGAACACAGTGGACTTTTGATTCTTGGTGGCACAGAACGCCCTTCCAGAGATGAGATATTCTGGAGATTTCCGCTGCACTCCTGACAAGCCGCCATCTTCCTTTTAGGGAAGAGAGGTTTCCGGCTCACCACTCTCCCGTTTTTGCACAGAGTCTTTCTAATGGTTGAGTCCTGAACATTCACCTGAGCCGAGGCCAGAGAGGCCTGCAGTTCCCGGGACCAGGCAGAAGGCTTCTTCTTGACTTCACTGATGATGATCCTTCTGGCCTGGGGGGAGATTTTCGCAGGACGACCCCTCCTAGGTAGATTCACCACCGTTCCAAACTTCTTCCACTTGGTGAGAATGGCTCTGACCGTAGTCCGATTGAGGTCCAGGGCCTTGGAGATGGTGGTGTAACCCTGTCCAGACTGATAGACTTCAGCCACCTTTCTCTGAAGGTCTGCCGAAATCTCACTGGAGCGCGACTCCCCGCACTCCGACAACTCCGCATGTCCTGGCAAAGGTTCAAACAGATAAAGATTAGAGGCTCAGTCATAGACTATAGTGGGGACATTAGAGTGTCAGCTCCTGGGCTCAGTCATAGACTATAGTGGGGACATTAGAGTGTCAGCTCCTGGGCTCAGTTATAGACTGTAGTGGGGACAATAGAGTGTCAGCTCCTGGACTCAGTCATAGACTATAGTGGGGACATTAGAGTGTCAGCTCCTGGGCTCAGTCATAGACTATAGTGGGGACATTAGAGTGTCAGCTCCTGGGCTCAGTCATAGACTATAGTGGGGACATTAGAGTGTCAGCTCCTGGGCTCAGTCATAGACTATAGTGGGGACATTAGAGTGTCAGCTCCTGGGCTCAGTCATAGACTATAGTGGGGACATTAGAGTGTCAGCTCCTGGGCTCAGTCATAAACTATAGTGGGGACATTAGAGTGTCAGCTCCTGGGCTCAGTCATAGACTATAGTGGGGACATTAGAGTGTCAGCTCCTGGGCTCAGTCATAGACTGCACTGGGGACATTGGAGTGTCAGCTCCTGGGCTCAGTCATAGACTATAGTGGGGACATTAGAGTGTCAGCTCCTGGGCTCAGTCATAGACTGCACTGGGGAGATTAGAGTGTCAGCTCCTGGGCTCAGTCATAGACTATAGTGGGGACATTAGAGCGTCAGCTCCTGGGCTCAGTCATAGACTATAGTGGGGACATTAGAGTGTCAGCTCCTGGGCTCAGTCATAGACTATAGTGGGGACATTAGAGTGTCAGCTCCTGGGCTCAGCCATAAACTATAGTAGGGACATTAGAGTGTCAGCTCCTGGACTCAGTCATACACTATAGTGGGGACATTAGAGTGTCAGCTCCTGGGCTCAGTCATAGACTGCACTGGGGACATTAGAGTGTCAGCTCCTGGGCTCAGTCATAGACTATAGTGGGGACATTAGAGTGTCAGCTCCTGGGCTCAGTCATAGACTGCACTGGGGAGATTAGAGTGTCAGCTCCTGGGCTCAGTCATAGACTATAGTGGGGACATTAGAGTGTCAGCTCCTGGGCTCAGTCATAGACTATAGTGGGGACATTAGAGTGTCAGCTCCTGGGCCCAGTCATAGACTATAGTGGAGACATTAGAGTGTCAGCTCCTGGACTCAGTCATAGACTATAGTGGGGACATTAGAGTGTCAGCTCCTGGGCTCAGTCATAGACTATACTGGGGACATTAGAGTGTCAGCTCCTGGGCTCAGTCATAGACTGTAATGGGGACATTAGAGTGTCAGCTCCTGGGCTCAGTCATAGACTGTACTGGGGACATTAGAGTGTCAGCTCCTGGGCTCAGTCATAGACTATAGTGGGGACATTAGAGTGTCAGCTCCTGGGCTCAGTCATAGACTATACTGGGGACATTAGAGTGTCAGCTCCTGGGCTCAGTCATAGACTGTAATGGGGACATTAGAGTGTCAGCTCCTGGGCTCAGTCATAGACTATAGTGGGGACATTAGAGTGTCAGCTCCTGGGCTCAGTCATAGACTGCACTAGGGACATTAGAGTGTCAGCTCCTGGGCTCAGTCATAGACTATAGTGGGGACATTGGAGTGTCAGCTCCTGGGCTCAGTCATAGACTATAGTGGGGACATTAGAGTGTCAGCTCCTGGGCTCAGTCATAGACTATAGTGGGGACATTGGAGTGTCAGCTCCTGGGCTCAGTCATAGACTATAGTGGGGACATTAGAGTGTCAGCTCCTGGGCTCAGTCATAGACTATAGTGGGGACATTAGAGTGTCAGCTCCTGGGCTCAGTCATAGACTATAGTGGGGACATTAGAGTGTCAGCTCCTGGGCTCAGCCATAAACTATAGTAGGGACATTGGAGTGTCAGCTCCTGGGCTCAGTCATAGACTATAGTGGGGACATTAGAGTGTCAGCTCCTGGGCTCAGTCATAGACTGTACTGGGGACATCAGAGTGTTAGCTCCTGGGCTCAGTCATAGACTATAGTGGGGACATTAGAGTGTCAGCTCCTGGGCTCAGTCATAGACTGCACTGGGGACATTAGAGTGTCAGCTCCTGGGCTCAGTCATAGACTATAGTGGGGACATCAGAGTGTCAGCTCCTGGGCTCAGTCATAGACTATAGTGGGGACATTAGAGTGTCAGCTCCTGGGCTCAGTCATAGACTATAGTGGGGACATTGGAGTGTCAGCTCCTGGGCCCAGTCATAGACTGTACTGGGGACATTAGAGTGTCAGCTCCTGGGCTCAGTCATAGACTGCACTGGGGACATTAGAGTGTCAGCTCCTGGGCTCAGTCATAGACTATAGTGGGGACATTAGAGTGTCAGCTCCTGGGCTCAGTCATAGACTATAGTGGGGACATTGGAGTGTCAGCTCCTGGGCCCAGTCATAGACTGTACTGGGGACATTAGAGTGTCAGCTCCTGGGCTCAGTCATAGACTATACTGGGGACATTAGAGTGTCAGCTCCTGGGCTCAGTCATAGACTATACTGGGGACATTGGAGTGTCAGCTCCTGGGCTCAGTCATAGACTATAGTGGGGACATTGGAGTGTCAGCTCCTGGGCTCAGTCATAGACTATACTGGGGACATTAGAGTGTCAGCTCCTGCGCTCAGTCATAGACTATAGTGGGGACATTAGAGTGTCAGCTCCTGGGCTCAGTCATAGACTATAGTGTGGACATTAGAGTGTCAGCTCCTGGGATCAGTCATAGACTATAGTGGGGACATTAGAGTGTCAGCTCCTGGGCTCAGTCATAGACTATAGTGTGGACATTAGAGTGTCAGCTCCTGGGCTCAGTCATAGACTATAGTGTGGACATTAGAGTGTCAGCTCCTGGGCTCAGTCATAGACTATAGTGTGGACATTAGAGTGTCAGCTCCTGGGCTCAGTCATAGACTATAGTGGGGACATTAGAGTGTCAGCTCCTGGGCTCAGTCATAGACTATAGTGGGGACATTAGAGTGTCAGCTCCTGGGCTCAGTCATAGACTATAAAGGGGACATTAAAGTGTCAGCTCCTGGGCCCAGTCATAGACTATAGTGGGGACATTAGAGTGTCAGCTCCTGGGCTCAGTCATAGACTATAGTGGGGACATTAGAGTGTCAGCTCCTGGGCTCAGTCATAGACTATAGTGTGGACATTAGAGTGTCAGCTCCTGCGCTCAGTCATAGACTATAGTGGGGACATTAGAGTGTCAGCTCCTGGGCTCAGTCATAGACTATAGTGTGGACATTAGAGTGTCAGCTCCTGGGCTCAGTCATAGTCTATAGTGGGGACATTGGAGTGTCAGCTCCTGGGCTCAGTCATAGACTATAGTGGGGACATTGGAGTGTCAGCTCCTGGGCTCAGCCATAGACTATAGTGGGGACATTAGAGTGTCAGCTCCTGGGCTCAGTCATAGACTATAGTGGGGACATTGGAGTGTCAGCTCCTGGGCTCAGGCATAGACTATAGTGGGGACATTAGAGTGTCAGCTCCTGGGCTCAGTCATAGACTATAGTGGGGACATTAGAGTGTCAGCTCCTGGGCTCAGTCATAGACTATAGTGGGGACATTGGAGTGTCAGCTCCTGGGATCAGTCATAGACTATAGTGGGGACAATAGAGTGTCAGCTCCTGGGCTCAGTCATAGACTATAGTGGGGACAATAGAGTGTCAGCTCCTGGGCTCAGTCATAGACTATAGTGTGGACATTAGAGTGTCAGCTCCTGGGCTCAACCTCCCTGTGGGCGGTCCTCAGTAATGATCACACTCACCTCTCCTCCAGGTCACATGATCTCTCTGCCCACTGTTGATGGGCGGGACCTCTACTGAAGACAAGATCATGTGACGTTCCGCCCCCTAATAGGCCTAATAGTCTTCTTCCCCCGCCAACCAAAGAGAACAAAATGTTTCTCGGGCTCCTCCTACTTCCGGCATTTGTGTTTACTTCCGGGTGAGGAGTGTATTTACCTTCCGGGGTCGGTGGAGGAGAAAGGTGAGAGGTGAATGGTGCCATATAGTAGAGACTGCAGAGCATGTGAGGGACAGAGCGCTCCCCTCCCCCTCTGTGACCCCCTTATAGGATAGAATGACCCCCATTCCTCCCTGTATGAGGTGTCAGCCCTGCCCTCTGTGTGTGTCACACCCTCTGTAGATGTTTATCACCCAGGGGTGCACAGGACACAGTTCTTCTGGATCAGTGCCAGGACTTGCCATGGTCTTACCAGGCCGGCACCATGACCAGCGCACTTCCCTTTCTTCCTAAATGTTGGGGGGCAGCTCTGCCTGTCACCAACCCCCCCCCCCCCCCACCCCGGGAAGGGTCATGTACTGTCATTGTGCATGCAAGATGGCCGCCATCACCATGGCAATGCATGACCCTGTCGGGGGGGAGGGGGCACACCCAACATTCAGGAAGACACATCCAATAACACTCTGGGTCCGGGTAGTGCGGCATCATTCGTTGCCATGGTGATGGGGGCTCAGCTTGTCCGCACCATGGCAATGCATGACCCTCCCCCCACCCCCAACATTCAGGAGGAAAAGAAATCCGTCTCCTCCCCACCGCCTCACACTCCTCTCTGATTGGGGGGCTGTGTGAGTGAGTGGGGTGCTCTGTGATCGGGGACTCTGGTGGGAGCAGGGGGACTTCTGATGTGAAGGGGGGACTCCGCCATACACTGTACTGGGGACATTAGAGTGTCAGCTCCTGGGCTCAGGCATAGACTATAGTGGGGACATTAGAGTGTCAGCTCCTGGGCTCAGTCATAGACTGCACTGGGGACATTAGAGTGTCAGCTCCTGGGCTCAGGCATAGACTGTACTGGGGACAATAGAGTGTCAGATCCTGGGCTCAGTCATAGACTGCACTGGGGACATTAGAGTGTCAGCTCCTGGGCTCAGTCATAGACTATAGTGGGGACAGTAGAGTGTCAGCTCCTGGGCTCAGTCATAGACTATAGTGGGGACATTAGAGTGTCAGCTCCTGGGCTCAGTCATAGACTATAGTGGGGACATTGGAGTGTCAGCTCCTGGGCTCAGTCATAGACTATAGTGGGGACATCAGAGTGTCAGCTCCTGGGCTCAGTCATAGACTATAGTGGGGACATTGGAATGTTCTTACCTCCCTTGCGCCCGCTTTCCTTTTCTTTTCTCATTAGGTTTGTATTGTTCTCGCAGTGCCATGATGGAGAGCACAGAACTCAGGAGATTGCGGAAGAAACGGAGACAGATTGAGACATTAGAACACCTTCCCCGGGAGCTGAGCCCCTGTGAGACCACCAAGGTACAGTATAAGGGGGTCTGGAGGGGATCCCTTCACACACATTGCTCAGGATTGGCTTCCGATGTCTGGAGAAATGATGTTCAGCTGAGACCAAAGTACACGGGGAGATAAACTGCATGAAAAAGAGACACAGGAGATCAGCAGCATTTATAGCAAAAACAGATGAAAAAAATAAATAAAACAGGACAATATAGAAAATAAAAATGGTATTTTTTTTTTAATGATATTTAGTGTTCGGGTTTATATCTACGTTATAATCGTAGCTCTATACATTCCGCTCTCAGATATGCCACAGATTGATTTAATGATTGTACAGATTAGTTATGAGGCAGAGGAGCCCATAGTAACCAATCAGCTGTGATCCCTGCAGCCTGTCAGTGCAATGTATGGGCTCAGCACTCACAGCTGTCACTCCCAGCCACAGGAATCACATTCCTGCCATAGGGATTTGCAGAGTCATTAAACACTGAGAATCCCAGCGGAGTGATGTGTGTTCCAGGGGCAAGATACAGGTGAGAGACCAATGTACAGTATCTGACAAAAGTAAGTACACCCCTCAGTGACATTTGTGTCAATCTTTTCTTCTATCTTTTCATGTGACAACACTGAAGAAATCACACTTGGCTACAATGTAAAGTAGTGAGTGTACAGCTTGTATAACAGTGTAAATTTGCTGTCCCCTCAAAATAACTCAACACACAGCCATTAATGTCTAAACTGCTGGCAACAAAAGTCAGTACACCCCTAAGTGAAAATGTCCAAATTGGGACCAATTAGCCATTTTCCCTCCCCGGTGTCATGTGACTCCTTAGTGTTACAAGGTCTCAGGTGTGAATGGGGAGCAGGTGTGTTAAATTTGGTGTTATCACTCTCACTCTCTCATACTGGTCACTGGAAGTACAACAAGGCACCTCATGGCAAAGAACTCTCTGAGGATCTGAGAAAAAGAATTGTTGCTCTACATAAAGATGGTCTAGGCTATAAGAAGATTGCCAAGACCCTGAAACTGAGCTGCAGCACAGTGGCCAAGACCATACAGCGGTATAACAGGACAGGTTCGCCATGGTCCACCAAAGAAGTTGAGGTCACGTGCTCAGCGTCATATCCAGAGGTTCTCTTTGGGAAATAGACGTATGAGTGCTGACAGCATTGCTGCAGAGGTTGTAGGGGTGGGGGGTCAGCCTGTCGGTGCTCAGACCATACGCCGCACACTGCATCAAATTGGTCTGCATGGCTGTCATCCCAGAAGGAAGCCTCTTCTAAAGATGATGCACAAGAAAGACCACAAACAGTTTGCTGAAGACAAGCAGACTAAGGACATGGATTACTGGAACCATGTCCTGTGGTCTGATGAGACCAAGATAAACGTATTTGGTTCAGATGGTGACAAGCGTGTGTGGGGGCAACCAGGTGAGGAGGACAAAGACAAGTGTGTCTTGTCTACAGTCAAGCATGGTGGTGGGAGTGTCATGGTCTGGGGCTGTATGAGTGCTGCCGGCACTGGGGGGCTACAGATCATTGAGGGAACCATGAATGCCAACATGTACTGTGACATACTGAAGCAGAGCATGATCCCCTCCCTTCAGAGACTGGGCCGCAGGGCAGTATTCCAACATGATAACCACCCCAAACACACCTCCAAGACAACCACTGCCTTGCTAAAGAAGCTGAGGGTAAAGGTGATGGACTGGCCAAGCATGTCTCCAGACCTAAACCCTATTGATCATCTGTGGGACATCCTCAAATAGAAGGTGGAGGAGCGCAAGGTCTCTAACATCCACCAGCTCCGTGATGTCATCATGGGGGAGGGGAAGAGGACTCCAGTGACAACCTGTGAAGCTCTGGTGACCTCCATGTCCAAGAGGGTTAAGGCAGTGCTGGAAAATAATGGTGGTCACACAAAATATTGACACTTTGCGCCCAATTTGGAGATTTTCACTTAGGGGTGTACTGACTTTTGTTGCCAGCGGTTTAGACATTAATGGCTGTGTGTTGAGATATTTTGAGGGGACAGCAAATTTACACTGTTATACAAGCTGTACACTCACTACTTTACATTGTAGCAAAGTGTCATTTCTTCAGTGTTGTCACATGAAAAGATAGAAGAAAAGATTTACACACATGTGACTGAAGGGTGTACTTACTTTTGTGATATACAGTACAGCACACTGCGTCTGTTAGGGCTTATTTACACTAGTGGATGGAGTGCTGTAAAACATCCCCCCCCCCCCCCCATTGCTACACATGTCACTGCCATGTTGCTTTGCAGGAATTATACCCCCTGTCGCTTCTATTTAAAGTGGGGTTCCACCCAAAAAAACAATACCTCAAAAATTCTTCCCCCTCGGCACAGGAAGGGCTCCGCTCTGCTCCCTCCCTCCTGTCAATCATCTGGGACCCATTACAGGTCCCAGGTGATTGAGCGGCCAATCACGGCGCGCGGCGCTGCTCGCGCATGCGCAGTGGGTGCCAGGCTGTGAAGCCACAGCCCGGCGCCCACAGATGAAATGCCGGCGCCGACGAGCGGAGGGGGGGGACGAGCGGGGCTTCGATCCCCCGCACCGCTGGACCCAGGGACAGGTAAGTGTCCAATTAAAAGTCAGCAGCTGCAGTATTTGTAGCTGCTGACTTTTAATTTTTTTTTTTTTTGACGGCCCCCCTGGGTGGAACTCCTCTTTAACCACTTGCTTACAGGGCACTTAAACCCCCCTCCTATCCAGACCAATTTTCAGCTTTCAGCGCTGACGCACTTTGAATGACAATTGCGCGGTCATACAACACGGTACCCAAATGAAATTTTTATAATTTTTTCACCACAAATAGAGCTTTCTTTCGGTGGTATTTGATCACCTCTGCAGTTTTTACTTTTTGTTAAAAAAATGTAAAAAAATGAATTAAAAAAAAAAAAAAAAATGTATTTTTTTATATTTTGTTATAAAAAATTTAAAACGGCAAATTTTTCTCCTTCATTGATGTACGCTGATGAGGCGGCAGTGATGGGCACTGATAGGCGGCAGTGATGGGCACTGATGGGTGGCAGTGATGGGCAGCACTGCCAGGTGGCACTGATTGGCACTACAGGTGGGCATTGATAGGTGGCACTTGTGGGCATTGATAGGTGGCACTTGTGGGCATTGATAGGTGGCAGTTGTGGGCACTGTTAGGTGGCACTGTGGGCACTGTTAGGTGGCACTGTGGGCACTGTGTTAGGTGGCACTATTAGGTGGCACTGATGAGGCAGATGTGCCTCTTCCACTTGGGGACCGATGTCCCTCACATCCCAGCGTGAGTAAAAAAAAAAAAACGATTACCGATCTTTTGTTTACATCATGTGATCAGCTGTCATTGGCTGACAGCTGATCACATGGTAAGGGGCCGGGACCGGCCCCTTACTCGGAGCGGTGATCAGCCGAGTCTCAGTGACTCGGTAAACACAGCGCGCCCGGAGCGCGCCCTACAGGGCGTGCACAGGGGAGGCCATTATATGGCGGCCTCCCCGGAATTCAGGTCCGCGCTGTGGCCGTCATTCGGCCATAGCGCGGATGTGTAGCGGTTAAGTTAATGGGGTCATTTTGCAACTGCCCCTCAACTATGCGCAATGCGTGCCGTTGTGTTGTGCTGGTTTGTGGGTAAAGCAGGTGGTGAAGAGGTAAGTAAATAGCAAGCTGGTCCAAACTGACTATTTAACTGCTTGCGGACTGCCCACCATATATGAAGTGCGGCCGCTCTGTGCCAGATTTCATACCTAGTACAAGAACTCTGCTGAACTATCTGACATTATCTTACATTTGGTAAATGTCTTCTGCTTCCATATTTTTAAACTTCTATATTTCATGCTAGCTATATAAAAACCACACTGCATTAGCAACATTACTGGTGATTGATTCCCAACCCCATTTGGCTTGAGTGATGAAGAGAGGTAATAAGCTTTACGACCCTCGCCTGTGTCTGGTCTGGTATTGGCCATCTCCTCTCCCATATTCAGGTGTCTCAAATCAGACCCTATAATGACCAATAGAGAAACGCATGGCTGCTCAGTCTCCCTGTAAATTTAAAGCAGCCTATGGGGTGGCGCAGACACCATGGCTCTTTCCTGAGTGGCTCTGTCATGAGTGATGCGCAGTTTCTCCGCCGCAGTTTACCTAAAGCTGGATGAAGATACAACAAGAACTTTGCTCCACTCTGCAAGACGGCAAGCAAACCAGCATTTGACATTTATTTTATATCAAGTCAGATTCCCACTCTATCCACTAACATGCTCCTCATTCTCTTCCTTCTCACATCGGTGTCTTCTATCCTCAAATTATCCTTACTCTACCCCTCCTCTCTACCCTGCAGCATGCACATATCACCCTCACTCCTACCCTCTCCCTACTACTGCACCCATCATCTCCTGCATTTGCTGCACCCACATGCTGGCATAAACACCAGGGCCACTAGACACGTGCGCTCATGCACATCCCACTCCGACCTTGCCTTCCTTGCCCTCCTCTTTCTCCTAGTCTCAGGTGACATTTCTCCCAATCCTGGTCCGCCATTTTCCAACTGCAAGCCACATCTCCAATACCCCTCCCCCTCTGGCAACCATCGCAATCCACTCAGTTTAATTTCTATCCCCCCGCTTCCTCAAAGCAGCCCACCAATCTCATGTCCCCCTTGGAACGCCCGCTCCATCTGTAACAAGCTTACATCTGTACATGACCTCCTCATCTCTCATGGCGTTAACATACTCGCCATAACGGAAACCTGGCTTCAACATTTGGACTCATCTTCTCCTGCTGCCCTCTCCCATGGTGGCCTCCATTGGACTCACTCCCCCAGACCCAACAGACAGAAAGGAGGTGGGGAGTTGGCTTCCTTCTATCCCCACAAAGCACCTTCCAAGTCCTTCCTATCCCTCCCTCTCTATCCCTCTCTTCTTTCGAGATGCACTGTATTCGTCTGTTTTCTCCCATTTCTCTGAGAATTGCAGCAATTTATCAGCCTCCAGGACCTGTATCGCGCCTTCTTGATGACTTTGCTGCCTGGCTCCCCTACTTTCTCTCCTCTGAAATATCCACTATCGTTCTTGGTGACTTCAACATTCCTGTCAATGTTAACAGCCCAACTACAGCTAAACTTCTTGACTTAACCTCATCCTTTGACCTAACCCAATGGACACATACTTCCACTCACTCCAATGGTAATACCCTTGACCTTGTATTCTCCCATCTCTGCAATCCTGGCAACCTCACCAACACCCCCTTTCCCCTATCTGATCACAACCTCATTACTTTCACTGTATCCTTGCCTCCAACCACCCATCCCTCCAAGCAGCAAACAATTACTTGTAGGAACCTTCGCCACTTTAACCTTTCTCTTCTCTATTCTGCTACTGACCACCTACATGACATAATCTCTCCCCTGTCCTGTCCTGACCTGGCCACCTCTGTCTACAACAGTTCACTCTCATCATCGCTAGATGCACTTGCTCCTCTAACCACACGCAGAATCAGGCCCCGACCGTCACAACCCTGGCAACCTGACAACACTAGAAATCTCAAGAGACATTGCCATGCTCTTGAACGACTGTGGCGTAAAACCAAATGCCTGCAAGACTTCACTCTATATAAATCTGCCCTTCTAAATCACAATTCCTGCCTCCATGCTGCCAAACAAGCCTACTTTGTCTCTCTTATTAATACTTTGTCATCCAGTCCCCGTCGGCTCTTCTTAACCTTTAACTCTCTGCTTCGTCCCCCACCCCCCTCTACCCACTAACTCACTCACTGCCCAAGAGATTGTCAATCACTTCAAAGACAAGATCGATGCAATTCCTGAGGACATCTCCACTGTGTGTACGCCTTCCCCACCCAACATACCTTGCCTAGCAGCACATTCAACACTCTCCTCTTTTGAATTGGCTACTACGGAAGAGGTTACAAAACTTTTCTCGGATGCTCACCTAACCAATTGTCCCCTTGGATCCTGTTCCCTCACAACTACTACGGTCACCCTCTTCTTCTATCCTACGTTCCCTCACAACTACTACGGTCACCCTCTTCTTCTATCCTACGTTCCCTCACAACTACTACGGTCACCCTCTTCTTCTATCCTATGTTCCCTCACAACTACTACGGTCACCCTCTTCTTCTATCCTACGTTCCCTCACAACTACTACGGTCACCCTCTTCTTCTATCCTACGTTCCCTCACAACTACTACGGTCACCCTCTTCTTCTATCCTACGTTCCCTCACAACTACTACGGTCACCCTCTTCTTCTATCCTATGTTCCCTCACAACTACTACGGTCACCCTCTTCTTCTATCCTATGTTCCCTCACCCACATCTTCAATCTCTCCCTCTCTAGTGGCACCTTCCCCTCCCCTCTAAAACATGCGCAGATCACTCCCATACTTAAAAAGCCCTCACTGGACCCCACCGACCTGAACAACTTAAGACCCATCTCATTGCTCCCATTCACCTCTAAACTTCTAGAACGCTTAGTCTACAACCGTCTTAGCTCCTACCTCAATGAAAATAACCTTCTTGACCCATTACAGTCTGGCTTTCGCTCGCAGCACTCCACGGAAACCGCCTTACTAAAACTCACTAACGATTTACTAACTGCTAAAACCAACAGTCAGTACTCCGTACTCCTCCTACTTGTCCTCTCTGCGGCCTTTGATACTGCTGACCACCCGCTCCTTCTCAATAAACTCCATTCCCTTGGCCTCCGAGATTCTGCTCTATCCTGGTTCTCTGCCTATTTATCACAGCGCTCCTTCAGTGTCACCTACAACTCTGTCTCCTCCTCTCCATTGCCCCTTTCTTTGGGGGTCCCCCAAGACTCTGTTCTTGGACCCCTTCTCTTCTCTATCTCCACCTCCTCCCTCGGTCACTTAATGATCGCCCACGGCTTCCAATACCACTTATACGCCGATGACACCCAAATCCATCTGTCTACTCCTCACCTCACTCCTTCAGTCTCCTCTCCATTACTAACTTACTAACTGACTTATCAGCATGGATGTCGCACCACTTCCTTCAACTAAATCTCTCTAAAACTGAGCTATTAATATCCCCCCCCGCCCGTGCCCCCCACCATGACTTTTCCATCAAAATCAACAATGCAGCCATCAGTCCCTCCCCTCACGTCAGGGTACTCGGTGTAATCCTAGACTCTGACTTGTCATTTCAGCCTCAAATCCAATCCTTGTCAAAAGTTTGTAGAATTCACCTCCGTAACATCTCTAAAATTCACCCCTTTTTATCAAATGAAACCACCGAACTCCTCATTCACCCCCTTGTTATCTCTCGCCATGACTATTGCAACTCCCTTCTCATTGGCCTGCCTCTCAATAGGCTCCTCCCCTCTTCAGTCTATCATGAATGCTGCTGCCAGACTTATCCACCTTACCAACCGCTCAGCGTCTGCCAACCCTCTCCTCCAATCCCTACACTGGACTCCATTCAGTGTCTGCCAACCCTCTCCTCCAATCCCTACACTGGACTCCATTCAGTGTCTGCCAACCCTCTCCTCCAATCCCTACACTGGCCTCCATTCAGTGTCTGCCAACCCTCCCCTCCAATCCCTACACTGGCCTCCATTCAGTGTCTGCCAACCCTCCCCTCCAATCCCTACACTGGTCTCCATTCAGTGTCTACCAACCCCTCTCCTCCAATCCCTACACTGGCTCCCATTCAGTGTCTACCAACCCTCTCCTCCAATCCCTACACTGGCTCCCAATCAGTGTCCACCAACCCTCTCCTCCAATCCCTACACTGGTTTCCATTCAGTGTCTACCAACCCCTCTCCTCCAATCCCTACACTGGTCTCCAATCAGTGTCCACCAACCCTCTCCTCCAATCCCTACACTGGCTCCCATTCAGTGTCTACCAACCCCTCTCCTCCAATCCCTACACTGGCTCCCATTCAGTGTCCACCAACCCTCTCCTCCAATCCCTACACTGGCTCCCATTGAGTGTCCGCCAACCTTCTCCTCCAATCCCTACACTGGTCTCCATTCAGTGTCCACCAACTCTCTCCTCCAATCCCTACACTGGTCTCCATTCAGTGTCTGACAACCCTCTCCTCCAATCCCTACACTGGCTCCCATTGAGTGTCCGCCAACCCTCTCCTCCAATCCCTACACTGGTCTCCATTCAGTGTCCACCAACTCTCTCCTCCAATCCCTACACTGGTCTCCATTCAGCATCTGCCAACCCTCTCCTCCAATCCCTACACAGGTCTCCATTCAGTGTCTGCCAACCCTCTCCTCCAATCCCTACACTGGCTCCCAATCAGCGTCTCCTAACCCTCTCCTCCAATCCCTACACTGGCTCCCAATCACCCAGCGAATTAAATTCAAAATCCTAACCACAACACACAAAGCCCTTCACAACTCTGCCCCGATCTACATCACCAATCTTGTCTCCAAATATCACCCAGAGCCTCTCCCATCCTCTGGAACTCGCTACCTTCACCGGTCTGGCTATCCCTTACTCTTGCTACCTTCAGGCGATCCCTGAAAACTCATCTCTTCAGGGAAGCCGATCACATCTCCCACTAATCTTCCACCACTTCCATCAGCTCATCCCCCACAGTGACAACCTTTTGTACCACCTGCCCCACCCTATTAGATTGTAAGCTCTTCAGAGCAGGGCCCTCCTAATCCTCTTGTATTTTATTGTATTATAACTGTATTGTCTCCCTTTTATATTGTAAAGCGCTGCGTAAACTGTTGACACTATATAAATCCTGTATAATAATAGTAAACAAAAAAATAGAGAGGGGGATCTCATTAACAGGGGGCACAAACAGCAATAAAAACTGACCGGGGTTCTAATCCCTCCCCACTCCATCTAATGCCGCGTACACACGGGCGGACTTTTCGACCGGACTGGTCCGACGGACCGAATCTGGCGGACAATCCGACCGTGTGTGGGCTCCATCGGACCTGCAGCGGACTTTTTCGGTCAAAAATCTGACGGACTTTAGATTTGGAACACGTTTTAAATTTGTCCGACGGACTCGAGTTCCGGTCGAGAAATCCGCTCGTCTGTATGCCGGTCCAACGGACGAAAACCGGCGCTAGGGCAGCTATTGGCTACCGGCTATCAACTTCCTTATTCTAGTCCGGTGTACGTCATCACGTATGAATCCGTCGGACTTTGTTGTGATCGTGTGTAGGCAAGTCCGTTCGTTCGAAAGTCCGTCAAACGTCCGCCCGTGTGTACGCGGCATTACACTAAAAGAAAAGTTTTGCATTGAGTTACTGTATACTTTACAGTAAGTGGATGAAACTGAGTATGTATGGCGCCCCCTTTTTTTCAAGGCACTTTAACAGCTTCACCTCTTCTGGGAAGGCCGTCCACAAGGTTTAGGAGGGTGTCTATGGGAATGTTTGACCATTCTTCCAGAAGAGCATTTGTGAGGTCAGGCATTGATGTTGGATGAGAAGGCCTGGCTCGCAGTCTCCTCTCTAATTCATCCCAAAGGTGTTCTATGGCGTTGAGGTCAGGACTCTGTGCAGGCCAGTCAGGTTCCTCCACAATTGCTGACAGCTGAAGTGTAAACATAACAGTTGCGATTGGTATCAGCGAGTACAAAAAGAAAAAAAAAAATTGTTTCTCAAACTCGCTGTAAAAAAAAAAAATTTAAAAAAAATGGTATCGGTGCATGTAGGGTCTGCCACCTCATCCCTTTAAACCCGAACACATATGAATTACTCGGGTTCTGAGGCTGATTTAATGCAGATAACGAACCAAGCGAGTTTACTTACCACCTTAATCAGCCTCAGAACCCGAGTAATTCATATGTGTTCAGATTTAAAGGGATGAGGTGGAAACCTCACCTGGAAGATCCCCGGACCCTCAAAGGGTCTTCCTACTCTTATTTCAGGAATTGTTTTGTTCTTTTCTCTTTCTCTCTTTTCTTCTCACTCCAACAAAACGCGGTATTGGATCACAGAACGCGCAAATGTCTACACCCAGCTGTGGACCTTTACCACCACCTCATGGTCCAAACAGGTAATACAGGCTTCCTTCTTTTTTTTTTTTTTTTTTTTTTTTTTTTTTGGTAAATGAATACATTTTATTGTTTTGTAATGGTAACAAAGTAAACAAATAATATAAAAGTAAAAGTAATACATAGAGAACGATAGCATACAGTACATCAGGGTTTGCAACTGCAAAAAAAAATAGTACAAAGTATTTGTTTTTGTTTCGAAAGAAAAAATAAAAGGTTAAATGATAGTTTTTAACAAATCCACACAGCAGGATAAGGATTTTTGTTTTCGAAACGTGAAAGTTATTTTCAGCCTAGAGAAATTAGATTTTAAACATAACCGTCACATGACTGAAAATAAAGAGCCTCACCCTTGTGTCAAAACTAGACACGTGCAATTCCTTACAAATTCGTTTTTTTCCGGTGATGTTCGACAAATTCGTTCATTCGAAAATATTCGAAATAACGAAAACCCATTTAGAATTTTCGAATTTTCGTTTTTTTTCACAAAAATTCATTAAACTCAAAAATAAGAATGAAAATCGGAAAATTCAAAAGAACGAGAATCCAAAAATAAGAACGAAAATACGAAAATTCGAAAATGCGAAAACCTGAAATAACAACAACTATTACTAACCATTAAATTATAGGGGTTGGAATTTCCTTTCAAATTTGGCTATTAGAGAACGTAACGAATACAAACTTATCCAAAGGTACGAACTATCCGAAATAATGAATGCCGCATCTAAACGAATGCAACGTAGCAAATTAATAATAATAAATAATAATAATAAAACTTTTATTATTATTATTTATTATTATTATTTCATTACGTTCCATTCGTTTAGATGCGGCATTCATTATTTCAGATAATTTGTTACTTCGGATAAATTCATTACGAAAATCTGAAATAATAACTAACTAATAATAACTTAACTATTACTAAATATTACATTATAGGCATTGGAATTTCCTTTCAAATTTAGCTGTTAGAGAACGTAATGAATACAAATTTATCTGAAGTTCCAAATTATCGGAAATAACGAATGCTGCATCTAAAAGGAATTGAACGTAACAAATTACTTTTTATTACTATTATTATTTATTATTAATTAGTTCCATTCCATTTGTTTAGATTTGTATTCGTTACGTTCACTAACAGCCACATTTGAAAGGAAACTCCAATACCTTATTATTAATATAATTTAATAGTCATTTATTATTAGTTAGTTAGTAAGTTATTATTTCGGATTTTTGAATTTTCGAATGTCGATCATAAAAAAATGACCCAAAAAACGAATAGAAAAAGCAAAAACGAATGAAACGAAAGCCGCGTACACACGAGCGGAATGTCCGACAGAAAAAGTCAGACGGAAGCTTTTCATTGTCTATTCCGATCGTGTGTGTAGGCCTCATCTGACTTTTTTTTTTTTTTTTTTTTAATTCTGAGGGGCCTAGAAATGGAACATGTTCTAAATATTTCCAACGGAACCAATTCCAATTCGGGAAAACCGATCGTCTGTACGCTGTTTCCGACGGACCAAAAACGACGCATGCTCTGAAGCAAGTACGAGACGGAAGCTATTGGCTACTGGCTATTGAACTTCCTTTTTCTAGTCCCGTCGTACGTGTTGTACGTCACCGCGTTCTGGACGGTCGGACTTCGGTGTGATCGCGCGTAGGCGAGACCGCTTGAGCGGAATTCCGTCGGCGAAACCTTCGGAGTTTATTCCGACGGCAAAACCGGTCGTGTGTACAGGGCATAAAACAAACACATTTTTCGGCAGTGCACATGTCTAATTAAAACTTTTTGATTTGAGACTTCTATAGATAACATAATAATAATGAGATATTTTAGTAGAGATTAGGTAATTGTGTCTTTTCAACTTGCTGGAGAGTTTGAAAAATGATATAGGAGGAAAACAACAAGAAAAAAGGTACATTATTCAGGGTTATCTATTAATTGCAACTTTAAATTAGGATTCTTCACACCAATCTAGAATTATTATTATATTATTATTGTTGTTATTTCCAGGCCAGTGTATTAAGTTACTATTTTGTGATGAAATGCTTGTAAACTCCATGGAGTTCAAATGTAGTATCGGCCTGAAATCTAATCTTTAATTGCCAGCTTAAAAAGTTAGAAGCCAGTTTTTGGGGTTTTTTTAACCCCTTGCCTACCAGGCACTTTGGCTCCCATGGGACAAGGCTCCTCCCCTCATAGCAGGAGAAATCCTAAAACTAAGTTGTGATCTTTACAAAGGCATTGGATCCAAACACATAGAATGCAGCATAGAGGGGCTCGGTGAAGGTGTGGAGATGTTTGATGGGGTTACACAATTCATAAAAGGAGACTTGTCCCGTTTGGTAGTTCAGATAGACCCTGAATCTATTGCAGGAAATATTGCGAGATATTATAATTTCTTGCCGGTTATGTATAACCGAATACCGATTGTTGGAAGACTTGGACAAACACCAGGACTTGTCATTACACCCCAAATATGAAGGATCTCCTCTCCTATCAATAGATCTACAGGACACTCCCAACCTCCACTCCCCACACTCACTCATCTGCATTTCCCAGAAGCCTTGTCCTGAAGAAATACACGGGGTGCCTAAAACTTGGGAACAGTCCTGGAATCTTTCCGGTGAGTCCTCGTGTGATGAACCTGGTGCTGGTTTTATCCAGCATGCCTCTTTTCCATTCTGGGATAGACGTAGACTTTTAGCTGCCGTGTTTCCATCAAGTTTGTAGGACCCGCATGGTATGTAAATATTTTTCTC
Organism: Lithobates septentrionalis; assembly: GCA_037952835.1. Lineage (NCBI taxonomy): Eukaryota > Metazoa > Chordata > Amphibia > Anura > Ranidae > Lithobates > Lithobates septentrionalis. The sequence goes on along the minus strand of JBBDGP010000890.1, from coordinate 28,351 downwards.
TGCGGAGGTTATAATATCAGATAATGTAGAATGTAATGTCTCTACCATCACCGTCTCATCCAGATTTGCAGCATGGAATATTTTTAAATACACATCTCTACTTCCATGGTCTTTCTTTCCAGTATCAAAATAAACATTTTTCTTTGATTCCTGTACAACAGTCAGAGAATCGGTCAAGTCGCACAGCTCCTCAATGCGACGCATCTTCCTAAGTAACTCGTCCATCTTTAATTTCATTTGCTGGATCAGCTGTGAGATGGAACAGGTCCTCTGCTTTTCTTGTTTGGTGATCTTGGCAAGGACTGTTTTCTCCAGGCCATCTAGTTGGGTCCTGAGGTCACTAAAGATGGCAGTGACTTTCTTTCTTTTACCAACTGCTTTATCCTGTATACATTTTTTGTGCGCTTGCAACTTCTGGACCATTTTTTCAGTTTCTGCTCTGCTAGAGGTCATATTCTGAAGAAGGTTTCTCAGGTTCTGCTTCTCCCTCTCAGATGCCTGGTCCAGTGACTCCACTTGATGTCCTTGGTGGTTTCCATCGAGCCTGCAGGTCACACAGATGCAGGTGGAGTCCTTGGTGCAGTAGTACTTGAGGACCTCTTTGTGAGTGGGACATTTTCTGTTCTCCAGGGATGTAGTGGGATCCACCAAGACATGTTCTGGTGAAGTTCTGTGTTTTTTTAGGTGTTTGCCGCATAGGGAAGCCTCACACAGCAGACAGGTCTTTACCGCAGGAACAGAAGAGTCACAATAAGTACAGAGGACCCCGGTCTCCTCCTGAGCTGGCCCAGCAGGAAAAAAACACTTGGCTATGTTGTGGAGAGTTATATTCCTCAGCAGCACAGGCCTTTCCGGAAACTCTTCTCTGCACTGTGGACAAGAGTAGACTCCGGACCCCTCCTGCTTCTCCAGCACATGGTTTATACAGACCTTACAGAAGTTGTGTCCACATTGCAGAATTACAGGATCCGTATAAATACCAAGACAGATGGAGCAGTATAGCTCTTCTCTCACGTCTACAGACGCCATCGTGACACAAAAATGCAGAAATGAAAGTAAAACCTTTTTTCAGCTCAGAATGCTGCTCCCTTCCTCATTCCTAGGTGTCTCTGAAGAAGGTGGTTCCAACACATATATTGGTATGTCATCGTCAGAGAACAAAAGGTCAAGTGGGGAAAGTTTAGAACCAGTGGCCAATTACGTGTACTTCAGGCTCTTCGCTATTTCAGTTCTGGATTCCTTATCCCAGAAATGCTGTTTATTTTGCTCAATAAATGGGACGTTAGCATCTCAGACAGCTACAGAAAGGTTTCCTAACACGATGGAAGAAGCAACATCTAATCCAAATGATCTGAGTCTCGCCCATCATGTGTGGGAGCCTCTGGTGGTGGGTTGAAGAAAAATCCCTACCTCAGTCTCATCCGTTATCATGGACCATAGCTATTACGAATGCCAGTAACAGAGGCTGGGGTGCACCCTGCAACACCACCCAAACCCAGGAGCGGTGTAAAATATCTTAGAGATCTGAGCAGCTTCATTGACCCTAGTGACAATGTCACCTCAAATCAACGAGAAACCAATGTTGCTGCAAATTCACAACAGGATGACATTTTCCTGTATTCAAAGACAAGGAGGCACTCAAGGCCACACACTTCTAAAAGAAGTCAAACCCAACCCATCATGCTCTGTGCAGAAACAAACTTGTTGGATCTGAGAGCAGCATGCTGTCAGGGCTGGGCTCAGCCCTTCCTTCTCAGAGCAGGCTGTTCAGCTGTCGGTTAAATGCCAGCTCCAATCGTTTCCACAATGACTCACCTGATGATGATATCCTGTTCGTCAGTCCTGCTGCTTACTTAAGCTGTTCAGTTCCTTTCCTCTCTGCCTTCGCCTTGGTCAACACATCCAGACTCTCTCCTGTGTTACTGTTGAAGACTCGTTTGACTGACATCCCCTCTGGTTCCTAATCCTGCTTGCTGTTCCACTATGCTGATTCTCCGGTTTCCTGATTTCCTGTCCTGAAGTACACTGATCTCTGGCTCCCTGACGTCCTGGCTTGTCTGACTATCTGTTCCGGTTACTGAACTCTGGCTATGATTTGACTACCCTGCTCTGTTTACCTTTTACTATTATTATTATTAAACGAGTGTGATTTTAACTGCACTTGTGTCTTGTGCAGGTAATAAATTTAAAAGATCGAACAAACATCCTGGATGGCTTAACTCCAATGTAAAAATGCATATAAAAGCAAAGGAGAAGGCCTTCAAAAAATACAAGGTTGAGGGATCATCCACAGCATTCAGAATTTATGAAGAATGCAATAAGAAATGTAAGGGTGCAATTAGGATGGCTAAGATAGAACATGAAAGACACATAGCGGAGGAGAGCAAAAGAAATCCCAAGAAATTCTTTAAGTATGTAAACAGTAAAAAAGGGAGGACAGACCATATTGGCCCCATAAAGAATGAGGAAGGACATCTGGTTACAAAGGATGGGGAGATGGCAGAGGTATTGAATTTATTCTTCTCCTCAGTCTTCACGAGTGAATCGGGGGGCTTCAGTAACCAAAACTGCAGTGTTTATCCTCAGGACACAACACAGGAAGCACCTACATGGTTAACAGAGGACGGAATTAAAATTAGACTTAAGAAACTTAACATTAATAAATCACCGGGACCAGATGGCTTGCATCCGAGGGTACTTAGGGAACTCAGTCAGGTGATTGCCAGACCGTTGTTCCTAATTTTTACAGACAGTCTATTGACTGGAATGGTACCAGCTGATTGGAGAAAAGCCAATGTAGCACCAATATTTAAAAAGGGCCCAAAAAACATCCCTGGGAATTACAGACCAGTTTGCCTAACATCAATAGTATGTAAACTCTTGGAGGGGATGATAAGGGACTATATACAAGATTTTAGTAATAAGAATGATATCATTAGCAGTAATCAGCATGGATTCATGAAGAATCGTTCTTGCCAAACCAATCTATTAACCTTCTATGAGGAGGTGAGTTGCCATCTAGATAAAGGAAGGCCCGTAGACGTGGTGTATCTGGATTTTGCAAAAGCATTTGACACAGTTCCCCATAAACGTTTACTGTACAAAATAAGGTGCGTTGGCATGGACCATAGGGTGAGTACATGGATTGAAAACTGGCTACAAGGGCGTGTTCAGAGGGTGGTGATAAATGGGGAATACTCAGAATGGTCAGGGGTGGGTAGTGGGGTCCCCCAGGGTTCTGTGCTGGGACCAATCCTATTTAATTTGTTCATAAACAACCTGGAGGATGGGATAAACAGTTCCATCTCTGTATTTGCAGACGATACTAAGCTAAGCAGGGCAATAACTTCTCCGCAGGATGTGGAAATCTTGCAAAAAGACCTGAACAAATTAATGGGGTGGGCGACTACATGGCAAATGAGGTTCAATGTAGAAAAATGTAAAATAATGCATTTGGGTGTCAAAAATATGAATTCAATCTATACACTGGGGGGAGAACCTCTGGGGGAATCTAGGATGGAAAAGGACCTGGGGGTCCTAGTGGATGATAGGCTCAGCAATGGCATGCAATGCCAAGCTGCTGCTAACAAAGCAAACAGAATATTGGCATGCATTAAAAGGGGGATCAACTGCAGAGATAAAACGATAATTCTCCCGCTCTACAAGACTCTGGTCCGGCCGCACCTGGAGTATGCTGTCCAGTTCTGGGCACCAGTCCTCAGGAGGGATGTACTGGAAATGGAGCGAGTACAAAGAAGGGCAACAAAGCTAATAAAGGGTCTGGAGGATCTTAGTTATGAGGAAAGGTTGCGAGCTCTGAACTTATTCTCTCTGGAGAAGAGACGCTTGAGAGGGGATATGATTTCAATTTACAAATACTGTACTGGTGACCCCACAATAGGGATAAAACTTTTTCGCAGAAGAGAGTTTAATAAGACTCGTGGCCACTCATTACAATTAGAAGAAAAGAGGTTTAACCTTAAACTACGTAGAGGGTTCTTTACTGTAAGAGCGGCAAAGATGTGGAATTCCCTTCCACAGGCGGTGGTCTCAGCGGGGAGCATTGATAGCTTCAAGAAACTATTAGATAATCACCTGAATGACCGCAATATACAGAGATATGTAATGTAATACTGACACATAATCACACACATAGGTTGGACTTGATGGACTTGTGTCTTTTTTAACCTCACCTACTATGTAACTATGTAAATATGTCTTGGTCTTATTCATGGTTTCTGACATACCTTACAGGTCAGCTGATTGTTGAAGCAGACTTAACTATCCTGAAGTTTCCCAGATCCCAACACGTAGTCTCTCCATCCTCACATATTCAATCACGTTATCCAGCTGAGGGGTCTCCTGCAGCTGGACCTGTTTGTCGCTCGGGGCAGCCACAAGATTTCTGTCTAACACATCACCGATCCGAGGGAGTGAATGGGCTTTCCGGCCAATGGAGATGCAGTCTGCTGTACACCTCTGCACTACAGTTCCTATCTCAACCCTTCCATGCCTCATGAGGCAAGGAGCGTTTCTGCATCCAAATCTAGACAAATTGGTTCTTCGAATCTGGATGTTGGATGGAGATTGGAAGATGTAGGATGCTACTCAGACTTAATCTAAACACTACTTAATTCAAGGAAGCCATCTACACACAATAATTATTCAAAGCTATGGGACAAACTTGTATCCTTTGCCACAAATAAGGATTTAAAACCCATCTCTCCTTCAGCGTCACATTTAGTGGCTTTCCTCCAAGCTGGTTTGGAATTTGGACCCTAATGCCGCGTACACGCGATCGGACTTTCCACCAACAAAACTGTGGTATTTTTTTCCGAAGGATGTTGGCTCAAACTTGTCTTGCATACACACAGTCACGCAAATGTTGGCCAACAATTATGAACGTGGGAACGCGGTGATGTACAAGACGTACGACGAGCCGAGAAAAAGGAAGTTCAATAGCCAGTGCGGCTCTTGATGCCGAGCATGCGTGAACTTTTGTGCGACGAGCTTGTGTACACACGATCGGACTTTCCGACAACAAAGTGAAGCTGGCGGAAAATTTGAGAACCTGCCCTCAAACATTTGTGGGCGGAAATTCCGACAGCAAATGTCCGCTGGAGCCTACACACGGTCGGACTTTCCGACAACAAGCTCACATCCAACATTTCCCGTCGGAAAGTCCGACCGTGTGTATACGCGGCATAAGAGTAGTACCAAACCAACCCTTAGCATTTTTATGTTTAACCATTTGACCTCCGGAAGGTTTTACCCCCTTCCTGGCCATTTTTTTGCTATTCAGCACTGCGCTACTTTAAGCGACAATTGCGCGGTCATGCAATGCTGTACCCAAACAAAATTTGTGTCCTTTTTTTTATTCTTATACAAATAGAGTTTTCTTTTGGTGGTATTCGATCACCACTGGGGTTTTTTTTATTTTTTGCGATACAAACAAAAACAGACCGAAAATTTTGAAAAAAAAACCCCCGATATTTTTTACTTTCTGTTATAAAAAATATCCAAATAAACTCAAATTTCAGCATAAAATTTAGACCAATATGTATTCTGCTACATGTCTTTGGTAAAAAAAAAAAAATCCCAATAAGTGTATATTGATTGCTTTGTGTAAAAGTTATAGCGTCTGCAAACTATGGGATATATAGTGGAATTTACGCAGCTTTTAATTCCCGACTGCCGATCACATTTCTTGAAGTGCTAAAATCCCTCCAAACTACCCTTTTTTGGAAAGTAGACACCCCAAGCTATTTGCTGAGAGGCATGTTGAGTCCATGGAATATTTTTTTTTTTTTGCCATGATTTTCTGGAAAAAAGCAAAAAAAATTATTTTATTTTTTTACACAAAGTTATCACTTAAATGATATACCAGTATTTCTCACTCGTGCCATGGGCATATGTGGAATTACACCCCAAAATACATTCTGCTGCTTCTCCTGAGTACGGGGATACCACATGTGTGTGGGACTTTTTGGGAGCCTAGCCGCGTACAGGGACCAAAAACCAATAACCGCCTTCAAAGGGATTTCAAAGGGTGTAAATTGCTTATTTCACTTCCTCACTACCTATTTTGGAGGCCCTGAAATACAAAGATAACACACAACCCCCCTCCGCCCCATCTCCCCCCTCCAAATGACCCCTTTTTGGTAAGTAGACACCCCAATCTATTTGCCGAGAGATATGTTGAGTCCATGAAAAAAAAAAAATTGCCACAAGTTTCATAAAATTTACAGAAAGTTTTCACTTAAATGCTATTATGATATATTTCTCACACATGACATGGTTATATGTGGAATTACACCCCAAAACACATTCTGCTACTTCTCCCGAGTATGAGGATTCCACATGTGTGAGACTTTCCGGCAGCCCAGCCACATACAGGACCCCGAAATCCAAAGTAAAAAAATATGGTTTTCTTCTTTTCGAAATTTTTGGTCTTTTTTCATTTATATCTCAAAAAATAAAAAGCGCAGTGGTGATCAAATCCCACCAAAAGAAAGCTCTAATTGTGTAGAAAAAAAGGATTTAAATTAAATTTGGGTACAATGTTGCATGACCGCGAAATTGTCAGTTAAATTAGCGCAGTGCCGAATATGAAAGAATGCCCTGGTCATGAAGGGGGTGTAAAATCTTCTGGAGCTCAAGTGGTTAAAAAGTCCAACCACAATTTTTTTTTGTTTTTGGTAAAACTGGGAAAGATTAGAACCGGTAGCCATTTGAAGGAGAAGTAGGGTCAGATGTCTTTTGGCACTACTTCTCCTGGGGATGACAGGCGTGCACTTTGCTCTGCCCACCTGTGCCCTGTATTCAGCCGACAGCGGGCTAAAGCCACTCAGCCAGTCCAGATTCTGGAGAGATCCCAACTTTAATGTCGGGATTCACCCAGATGCCTGGACCGGTAGCTAGCTCAACCTATCAGCGCACTGCTAAGAGCCTGAGCCAGCCACCCCCTGCACAGTGACTGATAGTCACTGGCTCTCTGGAGACCGGGAACTGAGCGATCAGCAGTCTTTGATTACTCAGTTCTCAATCTTAGAGGTGGCAGGGGACTGATGCTGCATCTGCCTAGGTGTAGGTTGTTTTATTTCATATCCCACACTTTTCTATTAAGTGGAGGCTCTCAGTCCACATTACTCTGTGCCTCATATAAAGTCCCAGCGCCTGTTCTCTCTTCATTATCTCACAGGCTTGTTAAAAAAACTATTTGCATTCCACCCACATTTGAAGAGTGAATGCCCAACACCAGGGAGGACCACGCTCAGCTATGTATAGCCGTTCACCTCCAGACCTGTCATGGACTGCAAGTGTGAACCGTCAATCGCTCGGGGCCGGGACGCTGAGGACATCGCGATTGCCGCTTCACACTTGCAGTCCATGACAGGTCTGGAGGTGAACGGCTATACATAGCTGGTCCTCCCTGGTGCCGGGCATTCACTCTTCAAATGTGGGTGGAATGTAAATAGTTGTTTAACAAGCCTGTGAGATATTTTTTAGGCTTAGAAATTTGGAGAAGAAGAACAGCTGACGGACTTTAGTGGTACCAGAAGAGGACAATGAAAATCCAATAGATCAAATATTGTCTTTATTACAAAAGTAAAAATTGTTTAACATACTGTATTTATCCGCTTATAAAACGCACCTCAATTTTAAGAGAGAAGTTTCAGGAAAAAAAAGTAAATTTTAAATAAAGAATTTTGAAGCAAAATAAGGGTCAGTGCCCATCAATGCAGCCTTATCAGTGCCCACCTGCAGCCTCGCCATTGCCCAATAATGAAGCCTTATCAGTGCCCATCTGCAGCCTCCCCATTGCCCATCATTGCAGCCTGATCAGTGCCCATCATTGCTGCCTGATCAGTGCCCATCTGCAGCCTTGCCCATCATTGTAGCCTGATCAGTGCCCATCTGCAGCCTTGCCCATCATTGCAGCCTGATCAGTGCCCACCTGCAGCCTTGCCCATCATTGCAGCCTGATCAGTGCCCATCATTGCTGCCCGATCAGTGCCCATCTGCAGCCTTGCCCATCATTGCAGCCTGATCAGTGCCCATCTGCAGCCTTGCCCATCATTGCAGCCTGATCAGTGCCCATCATTGCTGCCTGATCAGTGCCCATCTGCAGCCTTGCCCATCATTGCAGCCTGATCAGTGCCCATCTGCAGCCTCGCCATTGCCCAATAATGAAGCCTGATCAGTGCCCATCTGCAGCCTCCCCATTGCCCATCATTGCAGCCTGATCAGTGCCCATCTGCAGCCTTGCCCATCATTGCAGCCTGATCAGTGCCCATCTACAGCCTTGCCCATCATTGCAGCCTGATCAGTGCCCATCTGCAGCCTTGCCC
>JBBDGP010000890.1:0-15000 GCA_037952835.1 Lithobates septentrionalis | reverse complement strand
TTTATATAGATAGTATACTATAGATATATTTTAATTGAGATTAAACAATTATGTCTTACAAACTATAAAATATAAACTTTCCAAGAGTTTTATTGTAAAGGATACAGGAGGAAAGAACAAGAAGAAAAAAGTTACATTTTCAATGTTAGCTATGAATTGTAGCCTCAAATTAAAGCGGAGTTTCACCCAAAAAATTGAACTTCTGCTTTTCGGGTTCCTCCCCCCCTCCGGTGTCACATTTGGCGCCTTTCGGGGGGGGGGGGGGAGCAGATACTTGTCTAATACAGATATTTTGCTCCCACTTCCGGGCATAGGATACCTGTGGATATCTACGCCACTTCCCATCCCCCCCCCCCCCCCGCTGTATTCTGGGAGACACACTGGTCCCAGAACACAGCAGGGACCAGTGGGATCGCACAGCGCGAGTCGCGCGTGCGCAGTAGGGAACCAGGAATTGAAGACGCAAGGTTCACTTCCTGATTCCCTTACCAAGGATGGCAGCGGCAGCACCTGACAGCCGAGGGACAGATCGGCTCTGGGTGAGGACATGGCGGGCGCCCTGGACAGGTAAGCGTCCTTATTTTAGAAGTCAGCAGCTCCAGCATTTGTAGCTGCTGACTTTAAAAAAAAAACAAAACGGGGGAACTCCGCTTTAAGTGTCTCCACTCTTATTTAGAAGAGTTAGTTGTTAATTTATTATTATTATAATTAATATTAATCATCATTATGACTTCATTGCTTGTAAACCAATGCCAATGCTCTTGAATCTTGAACTACCAACTGAAAACTCTACAAACAGGCTTCTAGTGGAAGTTCCTTGGCCCTTCTCCATTGGCTAACAACCAAAGGAAGAAGCAGAATTGCCTTTTCTACAGAACAGATATAATTATAATATAATATGTGCTGATATTCCATTTTCGGGACACTACACAACTACACACATATACATTTCCCAAATTTCACTGCAATGCCCACCATGACCAGCCAGAAGGTGTATAGAAAAAAAAAGGGGGGGGGGTGCACTCGGGGGAGTTGTACAACTTTGCTCGTGTTTGTGTAATGGATTCTCTGGGTTTTGGGGTACTTGTGGAGCTCTGCAAGGCTCGTGAAAGGTACCCCGAAGGTCTGCTGCCAGTTCTGTAAATTGAATTGGGACCAAGGTGAAAAAAAGAGATTATTTTTAAAGCCCTTGTAGCCGTAATACAAAACATGTGGATACTGTAAAGTGAACAATTCTAAACAATTGCCAATTGGCTCCCATGGGACAAGGTTCCTCCTCTCAAAGCATGGAGCACTGATAATTTATGTTGTGATCTTTACAAAGGCATTGGATCCAAACACATAGAATGCAGCATAGAGGGGCTCGGTGAAGGTGGCGGTGAAGGTGTGGAGATGTTTGATGGGGTTACACAATTCATAAAAGGAGACTTCTCCTGCCTCATAGTCTAGATAGACCCTGAATCTGTTGCAAGAAATATTGTGAGATATTATAATTTCTTGCTTGTTATGTATAACTGAATACTGGTTGTTGGAGGACTTCGAGAAACACCAGGACTTGTCATTACACCCCAAATATGAAGGATCTCCTCTCCTACCAATAGACCCACAGGACACTCCCAACCTCCACTCCCCACACTCACTCATCTGCATTTCCCAGAAGCGTTGTCCTGAAGAAATACACGGGGTGCCTAAAACTTGGGAACAGTCCTGGAATCTTTCCGGTGAGTCCTCGTGTGATGAACCTGGTGCTGGTTTTATCCAGCATGCCTCTTTTCCATTCTGGGATAGACGTAGACTTTTGGCTGCTGTGTTGCCGTCAAGTTTGTAGGAACTGCATGGTATGTAAATCTCTTTCTCCGCGGAGGTTATAATATCAGATAATTTGGCATGTATTGTCTCTACTATCACAGTCTCATCCAGATTTGTAGCATGGGATATTTTTAAATGCTCTTCTCCACTTCCATGGTCTTTCTTTCCAACATCAAAAAACTCACTTCTCTTTAATTCCTGTAAGACAGTCAGAGAATCGGTCAAGTCGCACAGCTCCTCAATGCGATGCATATTCCTAAGCAACTCGTCCATCTTTAATTCCATTTGCTGGATCAGCTGTGAGATGGAACAGGTCCTCTGCTTTTCTTGTTTGGATATTCTAGTGAGGACTCTTTTCTCCAGGGCATCCAGTTGGGTCCTGAGGTCAGTAAAGATGGCAGTGACTCTTTCTGTTTTACCCGCTGCTTTATCTTGTATACATTTCATCTGCGCATGCAACCTCTGGACCGTTTTCCCAGTTTCCGCTCTGCTAGAGGTCATATTCTGAAGAAACGTTCTCAGGTTCTGCTTCTCCCTCTCAGAGGCCTGGTCCAGTGACTCCACTTGATGTTCTTGGTGGTTTCCATCGAGCCTGCAGGTCACACAGATGCAGGTGGAGTCCTCGGTGCAGTAGTACTTGAGGACCTCTTTGTGAGTGGGACATTTTCTGTTCTCCAGGGACGCGGTGGGATCCACCAAGACGTGTTCTGAAGAATTTCTGTGTTTTTTTAAGTGTTTGCAACATAGAGAAGCCTCACATTGCAGACAGGTCTTAACAGCAGGAACAGAAGAGTCACAATAAGTACAGAGGACCCCGGTCTTTTCCTGAGTCGGCTGGGCAGATAGAAAACGCTCAGCTATGTTACGGAGGGTTATGTTCCTCAGCAGGGCAGGCTTTTCCTGAAACTCTTCTCTGCACTCGGGACAGGAGTAAACTCGGGACCCCTCCTGTGATTCCAGCACACATTTAATGCAGACCTTACAGAAGTTGTGTCCACATGGCAGAATTACAGGATCCGCAAATATGCTGAGGCAGATGGAGCAGTAGAGCTCGTCTCTCACATCTAGACTCGCCATCCTGACAAAGAACAAGAAATGAAAGTGAAACTTCCTTTTCAGATTAGAGTGCCGTTCCCGTCCTCATTCTTTGCTGTAGGTGAAGAGTGCCTGCAGGACATATATTAGTGTGTTAGTGTCAGAGAACAAAGTTCATGGAAATGTAGCACTACCCCCCCCCCCCCCCAGGAGCTGCTTGGATATTTGTACCCGGGTCTCCCACTGATGAATCCCCAGCCAGTTACACGGTATTTTCACACAGTCAGTTGCACACACTCTTCCACTCGTTGTCTCCAATGACCCGTCTAGGGGGATGTGTTTTTATGTTTTATTTGGAGAACTTGGATAGGAGAAGGGAATCAGTAGGATACTACAACTCTATCTGTACCCTGTTTCCCCGAAAATAAGACCTAGTGTGATTGTCGGTGATGGCTGCAATATAAGCCCTACCCCCCAAATAATCCCTACCCTGTTTCCTCGAAAATAATCCCTACCCTGAAAATAAGACCTACAAGGACTTTAACTAGGGCTTATTTGGGGGGTAGGGCTTATATTGCAGCCATCACCGACAATCACGCTAGGTCTTATTTTCGGGGAAACAGGGTAGAACTGAGTAGCAGATTACCTGCAGGACCATACAGCGCCTGTATGGAAAAAACGAGCCCCTTTGTAGCAGAAGGAACTCAATGGGCTTTGTCGCTTTCAGGACACTAGCCAGTGTCCCCTTTAGCTCACACACCCAGTATGCTGACTTCTAGGACCAAGAGGGGGATTTCAGAAGCACACTCAGTCTCAGGGATCACTTAGGGCACAGGTGTCAAACACAAGGCCCCCGGGCTGAATCCGGCCCCCCAGGCCATTTTTTATGTGGCCCTCGCACCTCTCGTCAGCTGCAGGAGAGCTCCAGCCCCCCTCCAGACCCCTACTTTCTGCTTTCAAGCAATGCATCCAGCTTCTTCTTCCCAGCAGCAGCATAAGGAAAGGGGGGTGCACTGAGATGTAAGGGAGAGTGGGGGACTCAACTTCTGATGGTGGGGTGGCTCTTGACATCTAATGTAAGGGGAGGGGATGCGCTGGACATCTAATCTTGCAGATACAAGCGGCCCTTTTGAGGGCAGTCATAATGCTGATGCTCCCCATGATGAAATTGAGTTTGACACCCCTACCATGGGGGTCTGTACTCAGAAAAATGTCCAGGGATAGCTGGTAGCCTCCTTCCAACTTCCAAGCGACACTCTATACCATAAATACCAGACCAGATCCATAGACTTCCTCCCTCAGTCAGCTTGCAAAGGAACCATGGGTTGTAGCTCCAAGGTTTCAGGCCCTCGGGTCGACCACCTGAGGCTGCATGGCAGCCAATGCTGGGGAGAGGCAGCAGCCTCCTACACACCTGGACCTTTCTCAGAGGGAGAGCAGACCATGAGCCCATGTGCTCTTCAGATTTAAATACGGGTACCCAGCATTCCTTGGGGCACATTCTCTTCTAATTTGCCAGGGCTGTATATACATCCATGCTCTCCTCTGCTAGGTTTCCACCCACTGTCCAATATGTCTCATTACTTTAGGACCTGTGTGAAATCTTCAAGACAGCATGAGCAGCAGCAGAGCACACCCAGCAGACCATCAAAAAATCACCGCTCTCTGTTAAAGCGTAACTCCACTTTTGCTGAGAAAAAAAAACATTCCCCTCTGGGTAAGCGAGTGGCCTCTATAGTAAAAAGTTACGATAACAAAACAATAAACACGTACCATCATCCAGAAATTAATAAATAATGAGGTTGGAAGCCTGATCCCCAGTCAGGTGACCAAAAAAGTGGAGGCATGTTTGGACTATTGCGGTACAGTAAATGTTGGTAGCAATTTAAAGCATATAACAGTAGTAATAAAATTGATAGTTGATTTATTGATGCAAGGGACAAATTAAAGGTAATGCAATAAAACATGATACAAGTACAAGTATATCACCAATGGGATCATTAGTATACAGTACAGCACAAGATCTCAGATATCATATTCCTCGACTAGTTTCGCGGACAAGCCGCTTCATCAGGAGGGAATCTGAAGATAGTTGATTCTGACTAAACAGTCTGAACCTGACCGATAAGAAAACATATAATGAGATTGGCCAAGAGACTAGAACAATGCAAATAAAATTTATGTTACAGCATCAAAATTAACAAACAGGTAATAAACAATACAGGGGGAAAGGGGCCGAATCTGCTTACCCATGTCCCAACAGAACCCAGGCGCAAGGCCCCACCACCAGAGGGTGATCTCCCACGGCGACCTGGGGGGGCTAAAGAATGACGGGGATAATGCAGATAATATATATTGTAATAAGGTAAACTGAATTGCCACACACGGGACAGGTGAAACATATAGTGATGATGATGAAAATAATGATGAGAATACAGGGAAGGTGAATGGTGGAGGGTGTGAAGAGTGAAAAATTAGGTGGCAAAGTGCAAGGAATGGGAAGGGATGCATATAGTGTATTCTATCCAACCAATGGTAAGTTTGTGGGGATTACCAACTTTATCTTTATATATAAGTCCCGCATCCCAGGGCACCAGCATTGGTTATATTGCATACCGTGTTTTTCCTTTAGATGTTCCAGGCTGGGGTGAACATGCCCTGCTATGTGTTCGCCCGTCGCTTGCAGTCTCTAGTACCTTCCCAGCTACCTTGCCTTGGCACCAACTCTTGGCAGAGCGCCTCCCCCGGGAACCTTTCTATGCTTATATCAGCATCAGGTATCCTTATGCCCATTCTCACTTCACAATTCACACGGTCACATCCCTTCCCCCCTTGCCCCTCTTTTCCCCTTCCCTCCCCCCCTTTTCCCCCTCTCCCCCTTTTTCCTGATTCCCCTTCCACCTTCCCCCCCTCCTTTTCCCCCTGGTTTTCCATCTACTCCCCTCCCTTTCCTTCTCCCTTCCCCATTCTAGTCTTCTATTCTTCACCCTCACTTTCACTTTTACACTACACCATCTATTTTACAATTGTTCCCATCCTTGTTTTTCACTATATGCATCCCCTCCCATTCCTTGCACTTTGCCACCTAATTTTTCACTCTTCACCCCCTCCACCTTCCCTGTATTCTCATCATTATTTTCATCATCATCACTATATGTTTCACCTGTCCCGTGTGTGGCAATTCAGTTTACCTTATTACAATATATATTATCTGCATTATCCCCATCATTCTTTAGCCCCCCCAGGTCGCCGTGGGAGATCACCCTCTGGTGGTAGGGCCTTGCGCCGGGTTCTTAGGTCAATTTAACCTTCGAGGATTTAATATATTTTTAATTTGGAGTTTGTCCTTTATACGTTTTTTTTTATTTTTTATTTTTTTTTATTTATATTTTAATTTTAATTTTATTTTTATTATTTTTTTATTTATTTTTTATATAATTATTTTTATTTTTATATTTATTTATATTATTTTTTATCTTAATTTATTATTTTTTCATTTTTTAAGCTTAGTTTTTTTCATTTCAGTGTTTTAGGAGTGTTCAGAACAATATAGTAAATTTTAACTTTCATATATTGAAGTAATTATGTCAGATTATCAACACATTCCAAACTTAACACAGTCAGTTATATACAAACGGAAGAGGCATCTATGTGCGGTGAGGTGTCACGGACTATCTAGGCACATCCGCTATGTCTGCCTATTGAATAAGACATCTTTCTTGGAAGTGTCAGCAGAGGAACACTTCTTCGGAAAATGGCCGCTATGGAAACACTAGGTCTACTACAGGAAAATGGCCGCCGTCGGTAAATAGAGCGGACCACAACAAAACAGCCGCTAACCCATTTCCGTTTTATGGAGATATAAATAAGATCGTCTCAGCCAATCAGCATCCCCTGAAGAAGTCACGTGATGACGTAACGCGTAGGTAGTGGCCGATGACTGAGCGATACCAGGAAGTGATGTGAGAGCGGCGTTCAGACGCCTTAGCAACTGTTTATGCTCATTTCTTTGTTTTTTAATGTAAGAGTCCATTTTTAAATCTTTAATAAAGCTTGTGTATTCTAACTTTACTACACTATTGGGGCTTTTTTTCTCTCTCTCCCACCCCTGTACGCTGCCATCCCTCTTCTCCCCCCCCCCCCCACACTCTGCGGAGGATACGAGGTACAAGAAGTCGTTTGATGTGCAGTGATATCTGGGAGATT
The DNA here is from genome assembly GCA_037952835.1 of Lithobates septentrionalis. NCBI lineage: Eukaryota > Metazoa > Chordata > Amphibia > Anura > Ranidae > Lithobates > Lithobates septentrionalis. The sequence continues at coordinate 7,950 of JBBDGP010000890.1, read as the reverse complement.
TGGTGGATCAAGTAGAGGACCCCCTGGTGGTAAAGATTATTACAGCGGATGATACTTTTATTCATGGTCATATGCTGGCGCTCCGGATGTTTGCTATTTCATACCTATTGGCACAGAGGACCCCCTGGTGGTGGAAGCTGTAATAACGTCAGACAAACGGACCTCAGATTAATACTGGATGCGGTTTTAGACAGTATATGAAGGTGAGGGCTTTGTGACTACCTTTTATGGGATTTTTTTACCCTTTATAACCCCTCCTTACCACTGTATCATACATTGAACACCCTTTGTGCAATTTTTGCCCCTTTTATGGACAGTATTTTTTCTTTTTTAATAATATGACCAAGAGACTATTAATACTATAAACTATTTGCCCCGCCTTTTTTATATAAAAAATGTGTATGCACCACTTTGTCACACTGTTTTCAACCATTTAATTGGTTTTTACACTTTATTTGATTATATTTATTAACTGTAACGCGGAATCACTTATTTAATTATTAATTGTATGTATGGTCCCTTATCTCTTCTATCTGATATCATTGTATGTATGGTCCCTTATCTCTTCTATCTGATATCATTGTATGTATGGTCCCTTATCTCTTCTATCTGATATCATTGTATGTATGGTCCCTTATCTCTATCTGATATCATTGTATGTATGGTCCCTTATCTCTATCTGATATCATTGTATGTATGGTCCCTTATCTCTATCTGATATCATTGTATGTATGGTCCCTTATCTCTCCTATCTGATATCATTGTATGTATGGTCCCTTATCTCTATCTGATATCATTGTATGTATGGTCCCTTATCTCTCCTATCTGATATCATTGTATGTATGGTCCCTTATCTCTCCTATCTGATATCATTGTATGTATGGTCCCTTATCTCTATCTGATATCATTGTATGTATGGTCCCTTATCTCTTCTATCTGATATCATTGTATGTATGGTCCCTTATCTCTATCTGATATCATTGTATGTATGGTCCCTTATCTCTCCTATCGTTGTATGTATGGTCCCTTATCTCTACTATCATTGTATGTATGGTCCCTTATCTCTCCTATTGTTGTATGTATGGTCCCTTATCTCTACTATCATTGTATGTATGGTCCCTTATCTCTATCTGATATCATTGTATGTATGGTCCCTTATCTCTATCTGATATCATTGTATGTATGGTCCCTTATCTCTCCTATCGTTGTATGTATGGTCCCTTATCTCTACTATCATTGTATGTATGGTCCCTTATCTCTATCTGATATCATTGTATGTATGGTCCCTTATCTCTATCTGATATCATTGTATGTATGGTCCCTTATCTCTCCTATCTGATATCATTGTATGTATGGTCCCTTATCTCTATCTGATATCATTGTATGTATGGTCCCTTATCTCTCCTATCTGATATCATTGTATGTATGGTCCCTTATCTCTATCTGATATCATTGTATGTATGGTCCCTTATCTCTCCTATCTGATATCATTGTATGTATGGTCCCTTATCTCTTCTATCTGATATCATTGTATGTATGGTCCCTTATCTCTATCTGATATCATTGTATGTATGGTCCCTTATCTCTATCTGATATCATTGTATGTATGGTCCCTTATCTCTCCTATCTGATATCATTGTATGTATGGTCCCTTATCTCTCCTATCTGATATCATTGTATGTATGGTCCCTTATCTCTATCTGATATCATTGTATGTATGGTCCCTTATCTCTATCTGATATCATTGTGTGTATGGTCCCTTATCTCTATCTGATATCATTGTATGTTTTATCACCTCCTGACATTGATGGCTCTTCTAGGGTCTGTGTGGTTAGAAGGCTCCATTCACATTGGCGTCTACAAAGTTTCATGATTTCTAGTTGTGACTTTGATCTGACTTTACATTCTGTGGACCAGAGACGCACCAAAGTAGTGCCGGCACCTTTTCAAATTTGCTGCGACTTTAAAGCGGAGCTCCACCTTAAACAAAAAATATTACAAGCCATCAGCTACAAATACTGCAGCTGCTGACTTCTAATAAACTCACCTGTCCCAGGGTCCAGCGATGTCGGCAGCCAAAGCCGATCGATCGCTTGTCTCTCGGCTGCCCCCACCGCCATCCTCGGTCAGGGAATCAGGAAGTGAAGCGTTGCGGCTTCACTGCCCAGTTCCCTACTGCGCATGCACGAGTCGCGCTGCGAGTCTAGACTGGTCCCCGTTGTGTTGTGGGAACTGTGCGTTTCCCAGAACACAACGGGGGGGGGGGGGGCATTTGCGGCTAGCTATTCCCGGAAGTGGGTGCAGATACTTGTATTATATAGGTATCTGCACCCCCTCCCCCCTGAAAGGTGCCAATTGAGGCACCAGAGGGGGGGGGGGAATCCGATGAGCGGAAGTTCCACATTAGGGTGGAACTCCGCTTTAAGTAACACGGATCACAATGGGTGCCATTAAAAAGAATGGGATGCAACTTGTGGTGCGACTTAGGACGAGTGTGAACGGAGCCTTGGTCTGTTCCAGGATGAGATTTGGTCGTGTTGTGAATGTTCAGATGAGATGATTGATGTACACTTCTCGGTATGTGTATATTACAATGTGATCCCTCTGTGGCCAGTCCCTACTCTCTTCCTTCTCTGCTCTGACACAGCCACACTAAGGAATATGTATAAAAGCATATATAACCATAACCGAAGGGATGACCCCTTTATGGGCGTGTCCTTTCCATGCAGGAGAGCTTTGTGATCTTTACCACACCCAACCTGCTGCTGTGTTTGGCTGCGGTGGGTGGTGGATGAAGGCGGATGGTGGCTGAAGGTGGGTGGTGGATGAAGGTGGGTGGTGGATGATGGTGGCTGAAGGTGGGTGGTGGCTGAAGGTGGGTGGTGGATGAAGGTGGGTGGTGGATGAAGGTGGGTGGTGGATGATGGTGGCGGATGAAGGTGGGTGGTGGATGAAGGTGGGTGGTGGCAGATGGTGGCGGATGAAGGTGGGTGGTGGATGAAGGTGGGTGGTGGATGAAGGCGGGTGGTGGCTGAAGGTGGATGGTGGAAGATGGTGGTTGGTGGATGATGGTGAATGAATGTGGATGATGCCATTGGTCCATGCCTGGACATAGGACATATATCTGTGAGTAGATCAGACATGCGGTTGTTCATACTTGCAGTCTGCTGTGCTCCATGGCATGCTGGGCGCTCACTAATGGAATGTTATTAATGAAACGGAGTCTGTCGGAGCCAATGATTCTATAACCTGATTACTATAGTCCATTATATCCTATTGGAGGTCTGTTACCAACAATACTACAAGGTGGATAGGTGGGCAGTGTGATGATTATGTGAATGGGGACGCACTAAGCATGATCCCTTCATATGTCTATATAGGTGAATATTACATATACAGAGCGCACTTCTGTACAGTACATGGCCTCATCATATCATGTTTTTTTTGGATGTGGTTAGGCAGTTATATTTTTATTAAAAAAAAAAAAATCATGTTATACTTCCCTCCTCTGTAATGGTTTTGCACAGAGCAGCCCAGATCCTCCTCTTCTGGGGTCCCCCTGCCGTTGCTCCAGGCTCCTCCTCTTCATTGGGTGCCCATGCCGCCCCGCTTCAGATTCTCCTCATTTTGATTGACAGCAGCATGAGCCAATCACTCATGCTGCTATCAATCTGTCCAATAAGGAGACAGACAGTGGCGGGAGCCGCAGCGCTCGTGCACATCGTTTGATCGGGCTCAGGTAAGAATAGGGGGGGGCGGGGGGGGCAGCTGGTTGTAAAGGCAGGTCTAGCAGATATTCACAGTACCTACAGGTAAGGCCTCATGCACACGAGACGCCGGTGCAAACTCTGCTGAACACGTTTTTAAAAGCTGAAACCGGCATTTAGAAACACCCGTTTTGCCGCGTTTGCATCTGCAGAGCAGAGAATGACATTTTGCGACCCAACTTTGGGGCCCCGTATCTCGGGGCCACTTGGTGCTAGGAACCCCAAATTTGGTGTGCTAACACAGTGGAAATAGCACTACAACATATCCAAATGGGGTTCCTAGCACTAAGTGGCCCCGAGATATGGGGCCCCAAATTCAGGTCGCAAAATGTCAAGCACTTTTCTGCAGCAGAGAATGACATTTTGGGGCCCCATATCTTGGGGCCACTTTGTGCTAGGAACCCCAAATTGGATATGTTATAGTGTTAGTCCAACTGTGTTAGCACACCAAATTTGGGGTTCCTAGCATCAAGTGACCCCGCAATATGGGGCCCCAAAGTCGGGTCGCAAAATGTCAAGCACTTTTCTGCAGCAGAGAATGACATTTTGTGACCCGACTTTGGGGCCCCATATCTTGGGGTTCCTAGCACCAAGTGGTCCCGAGGCCCCAACGTCGGGTTGTAAAAAACACTTATAAACGCAAACGCGTCACCGGCGTTTAGCCGCGTTTGGTGTCTGAAGCGTGGAAAACTTTTGCGTCTGAACCCATTTTTTTGCTTCTGGAAAAACGAGGTTAAACGCAACTGCCTAAAAACGCCAAAAAACGAGACTGTGTACATGGACACATAGGATAACATTGAATGGGTTCAGGGGGCAGCTGAAAAAAGTGTCCAACTGCCTCTGAACACGAGTTTAACAGTGTCTGGTGTGCATGAGGCCTAAGCCTTATTATAGGCCTTTATTACAGGCTTACCTGTAGGTTGAGGTGCTGTAACAGAGTTTACAACCACTTTAACAAAAAAAAAAAGACTATTTTATTTATTTCAGATACTTGTATAGCGCCGTCAATTTACACAGCGCTTTACATATACATTGTATATTCACATCAGTCCCTACCCTCAAGGAGCTTACTCTAATTCATATACTGGGGCCAATTTTAGACAGAAGCAAATTAACCTACCAGCAGGGGCGTTGCTAGGTCTACAAACGATCTGGGGCTAGAGCCCATAGTAGTGAAGTAAAGAAAGTCATACACATGTATATAATATACGTGTGGGTGTACAGTATGTATATCTCTGAGTGTGGATTCCCGCTTACATCAGGGTCCCCAGAGAGCCCTCCGCTTACATCAGTGTCCCCAGAGCCCCCCTTACATCAGGGTCTCTAGAGAGCCTCCCTACTTACATGAGGGTCCCCAGAGCCCCCCTCATTACATCAGGGTCCCCAGAGAGCCCTCCGCTTACATCAGGGTTCTCAGAGAGCCCACCCCCCTTACATCAGTGTCCCCAGAGCCCCCCTTACATCAGGGTCTCTAGAGAGCCTCCCTACTTACATGAGGGTCCCCAGAGCCCCCCTCATTACATCAGGGTCCCCAGAGAGCCCTCCGCTTACATCAGGGTTCTCAGAGAGCCCACCCCCCTTACATCAGTGTCCCCAGAGCCCCCCTTACATCAGGGTCTCTAGAGAGCCTCCCTACTTACATGAGGGTCCCCAGAGCCCCCCTCATTGCATCAGGGTCCCCAGAGAGCCCTCCCCCTCTTACATCGGGGTCCCCAGAAGGGGACAGCAGCGAAAATTTCCACGGGCCAGGTGCCCGCATTCAGCGGTGGCGGGCCGGGTGCCAACCCCTGCCCTAGAGACTCGGGGCTATGGGCCCCAGATTCGGGGCTATAGCCTCAATAGCCACCCCCTAGCAACGCCTCTGCCTACCAGCATGTCTTTGGAATGTGGGAGGAAACCCACACAGGCACAGGGAGAACATGCAAACTCCATGCAGTTAGTGTCGTGGTTAGGATTTTAACCAGCGACCCTTTTTACTGCTAGGCGAGAGTGCTAACCACTACACTGTGCCGCCCCACTACACCACTGTGCCGCCTACTACACCACTGTGTGGCCCACTACACCACTGTGCCGCCCCACTACACCACTGTGCCGCCCCACTACACCACTGTGCCGCCCCACTACACCACTGTGCCCGCCCCACTACACCACTGTGCCCGCCCACTACACCACTGTGCACGCCCTACTTTAGTATCACTTCAATGCATAGAATGCACTAAGGTGAAAAACCTTGAGGCTTTAGGCTCCTTTCACAGAAAGTCGCACGATTTTGCTACAGAGGACAGCCAGCGCTACAAAGAGGGGCGTGTCATCCTGGAGCGCGCTCTGGTGTGGGAGAGCGAAGGCTTCGAGGAACACGTCCCGTCCGACAATTCCTGAACTCCATCATTCCATTTCCACGTCAAACTCTCTATGACGTCTTTGCATACAATGTTACCTTCGTCTCCGAGTCGCATTGATAAGATGGAGGAACTGAGAAAGGTCTGCTCAATTATTTCACGTTTTAAGTTATCTGCCACCTCCAGCAAATCTTTCTACGAATGCTGACAGTTTGATTTCACCCCAATAACCCCCCGAGGGGGAGGGGGGCCCTCACCCCCTCTATGCCAATCTGGCAAATGCCTTATATTATCGATTGTTTGCTCTGATTCTGGACACTCCGTAATTCAGAAACATTAGAGGTGCACCGAATGGAAATTTGAGTGCCGAAACTGAAAATGACATTTTTAAAAAATATTCATATTTTTATATACAATTGTATTATATTTGAATTATTACATTTAATTGAGGATATTAATTAATATGAATTTATTGTTGGCCATTATTGGCACCTTTTAGTGCAAAAAAAGCTCAGGAAAATGCAGTCTCTGACCCTCTCTTGTATCATGTCCTCAGTCTCTGACCGTTCTTGTATCATGTCCTCAGTCTCTGACCGTCTCTTGTATCATGTCCTCACTCTCTGACCGTCTCTTGTATCATGTCCTCAGTCTCTGACCGTCTCTTGTATCATGTCCTCAGTCTCTGACCATCTCTTGTATCATGTCTGCAGTCTCTGACCCTCTCTTGTATCATGTCCTCAGTCTCTGACCATCTCTTGTATCATGTCCTCATAGGCCTCATGTACACTGCTGTTGGTAAACGATTGTTCAGAGGTAGTTGGATGCTTTTTTTCAGCTGCCCCTGAACTCCTCCAATGTTCTCTTATGTGTACACAGGTTTGTTTAATGTCGTTTTTAGGCAGTTGCGTTTAGAGGCTTTTCTTTGAAGACAAAAAAATAATTTAGACGCCAAAGTTTCCGACGTTTCAGACACTAAACGTGGTAGCTCACGTGTCGTTTACAGGCTTATTTTTTTTTTAATATTTAAAAAAAAAAATTAAAATTCATTTTTGCCTAACACTTCTAAACGTAAATGCAGAAAAACGGATGTTTTAAACGCGGGTTACTATCTGTCAAGTTAAATCATTCAGGAGAGGTTGTAAAAATGTCCGTGTACATGAAGCCTATCAGTGTCCGGATCACACAGAGCGCCGATCTCCCGCTGTGTCCCGGGGGCGGGGTTGGAATTCCTCGGGCCGCAGTAACAAAGCCCCGCTTCCTATGATGGACGTCACACTGCTTCAATTTTCCACCACTGGATCAGTGTGCCGTCTATCACAGGGGCTGCCGAACGATTTAGCTCAGTGACACAGAGAGAGATCGCCGCTCTGCGTGACAAGGAGGGAGGGGAGGGCTCTGACTGGGGATGACACCCCCGCCATGTGCGCCCCCCCCGCCATGTGCGCCCCAGGGCGGACCACCCTGTTTTCGGTGCCATATTGGCACATTTTTTTCTTCGGCCGAATGTAAAAAAACACCATTTGCGACCAATGTGTTTCAGCGGCCAAAATTGGGTCCGCCTCTAAAATGTCACTGTCATACCCTCTGCACTCCTCTCCTGTACATACAGTATCTGACAAAAGTAAGTACACCCCTCAGTGACATTTGTGTAAATCTTTTCTTCTTCCTTTTCATGTGACAACACTGAAGAAATGACACTTGTCTACAATGTAAAGTAGTGAGTGTACAGCTTGTATAACAGTGTAAATTTACTGTCCCCTCAAAATAACTCAACACACAGCCATTAATGTCTAAACCGCTGGCAACAAAAGTCAGTACACCCCTAAGTGAAAATCTCCAAATTG